>CP106711.1:137109661-137227580 GCA_025503065.1 Gossypium bickii
AAAAATGAAAAATGAGTAGTCGGAAAAGAAACCTTTTTGTTTCTGATTTCTTGATATATTCTGCATGCGTAAAAAAAAAAGATACAATGATGGCCTTTTCTTTTATAGCCGATCCGAAAAAAATAAAAAATACAAGCTTTTTCTTTTATTCCTTTTTCTATTCTGTATTTGCTGCTGTTTTTGTCATTTTTTCATTCGTTTGCAGGTACAGACGTGGCCAAGGTGCAGGGGGTCGTACGACTCTGATGCGCTGGAGGCAGCACGTACGCGCGCTGGTGAAGGCCTGCGCGTGGGCGGAGCGCATATTGGCTCGTGTGGGTCATTGAAACGACGCGAAGGGCGCGTGTGAGGGACGCGGTAGCCCAACCCCAGAAGGTCCTAGGGTTTCTGTTTACTGAAACCAATTGGGCTCCTTGGGCCACTTTCGGGGTTTGGGCCATTGTAGTTGGGTCTAATATTTGATTTGGGTTTTTAATCGGGTAGTGTTTTAGGCATTTGGGCTTTAAGTCTGGGTTTGTAAAAGAGACTGGACTATTTTATTATGGTTTTATATTATTTTTGTGTTTTTGGTTTCTGCTTTGGTCAATGAATGGGCCTGGGCATATTTGGGCTCACTACATCTGTTTCGGTAGATGAAATTATTGCTGAACTTGGAGGACATAACAGGCAATGCTCTTATCTTAATATTCCTCTCTTTAGTTGAAATGAAAGTTTTTATGAACTTAATTTTGATTTTAGTGGATTGTTAAATTTTGCAAAAGGACTGCGAAATGGAGGGCAGTAGTAGCAGGACTGGTTGCAGGGCCTTCCATGCTTCTAACTGGAGATAACACGCAGCATAAAAGTTTAGCCATATACATACTCATGCGACCTGCTGTGTTGGCATCACGCTGTGGAATCAAGAGCAAACGGTTTGGGAAGGTGTGTAAACCCCTTACTTGGAAACATGGTGACATATTCCTTATGTGTCTCTCCTCTTCTTCGCAAATTTTGTATGTTTCTATTGTTAAATTATTTTTGTTTTCTGTTTTTTTTTTTTTGTTCCCTACTATTAAACTTTCTTGCAATTGTTTTTGTTGAATCATGATTATTATGGGTCGTAGAAGTTAGGGTGGCTAATAAATTTTCCATCCTGACCCTTTTTGATCCTTCATACCAAGCAAAGCCTAAGCCTCCTGGAATTCTAGTCTTCTGGATTATGAGCCCAGTCTTTCCATTCAAGTCAGTAAACTCTTTTAATTTTCCAAGGGACTCCATTATTCCTTTTCTTTGTCTTTTTTAACTACCATTCAACCTGTTAAAGCTGTAATTCAAATGTTTGCCTGCTGCCTTGTCAGCTCTGTATTTAAAAGTTCATTCGATCTTGGTATCATAGCAGGAACTTTGATGCTTAAATCCAAAAATTGTTGAAAGCCTAAGTATGTCATAGCATATGTGAAGAGGAACTGTAAAAAGATTTGCTTGAATTACAAGTGATCATACTTTTTTTTTTTTTTTTTTTGTTTGCACATTTGGAAAGGGCATTATGTAGCTTAGATATTGTGTAGCTTTACAAGTTGTATATGTAATGGATTCCGATAAGCACAGTATGGGGAAAGCTTAATATATTTTCTAGGAAAGACAAGTATGTATTTATGTATGTATTATTATTTTTTTGGGGAGAATAACTTGGAAGTGAAATCATTCGTTTTTTCAGGTCATCGTACATTTTGAAGCAAGACAGTTTGCCCCCATCATATAGGTCCTTTCTCAATAAACATGGTGGAAAGGATCTTGTCATCTTGCAAGGTGTAAAAGAGATTGCCAGTGGTCTTCCATTCACTAATTTGGAAGCAATAGAGAAACTTTACAAGGCATCAGGAGTAGATGTTAAGTTAGATCCAAACATGAAAATCCCTTGCTCGGTACAATCTTTGTTTCTCCCATTTATGTTGTTCTCGCCTAGGAGCATTAATGTGTATATCTTTTTGTATGTGTTCCTTCTTTAATTGCCTCTCTTTCTTCCTTTGGGACTAAACCAACAACAGCAAAGTCCTTTCCCCTGCATGAGTTCCACTAAATGAATAAGACTTTACCTTTGTGCTTTAATTATCTTGAACCATGTCTTGAGTAAGATCGCTAGAGACAGGTGCTTTTTCCATACAGGACAGAGATGGAGGCCTATAATGTCATCATGAATATTAAGTTAGGTGCTTATTGCATAGAAGTGTTTGGAAGAATTTGAATAAAATAAGTAAGGTCTTGGTTAAGAAATGCAAAATGACTCTAAGCTTTTTGGCTTCCCTTCATTCTGTTCTACCTAATAAAGCTCATTCTTAGGAGAGATAAAAGCTCCCCTTCATGCAGCTTTATCAGAAAATTCAACAGGAAAGCCTGAAAACTAAATGAGAGGGTATGAAGAGATTTGAATAGAAAAAGTGCATGTCCGAACTTGAATGCAAAGTATTTATTTTGTTGCTCTGTGATTTTGATAACTAATTTAATGCTTTTTTGTCTTCTTTTTGGTATTTAATGCTGATTTTTCATGTTAAAGTTCCTAATGAAGGCATTTTTGAAATATTAAGATCATTCAGTTATTATCCATGATTATCCATTTCCATGTAAAGCGCTTTATTGTTCTTTTTTGCAGTGCCTATAAATCTTGCAATCATCGGTTCAAAACTTCTTCCAAAATATAAGTTATTAGGATATGGATAGTGGATATATTGGTGTAGTTTAACCATCATTGTGTTTAATTGATCCCTTTGTGATAAGATCCTTATAATGATTGCTTTAAGCAAGATGCTTGATTGCTGAAATAAAATGAGTGTCTTTCTGTAATTTTTTTGTTTGTGTTTTCTGTTTAATTTACTCAGATACCTTTAGGAAGTTCAGAATAGACTTTGAATTTGAGTACTCAAGCTACTATTGCTTGAAGTTTGCTGGAAAAGGGTATATTGTTACTTTTGAGAAGCTTAAGCCCTCAAGTTATTTGCAGATGATTCATGGGAAGCAATCATGCAGCGCACGTGTTATTTCTTTTTTCACCGAAGGGTATGAAAGGGCATTACCAGTATTTCTTCCAGTTTATTTAATTCCTGCGTTAATAGTTCATCGTCAAGACCTCTTAAAAAGGTAATGCAGTTAGACTTGTTTCTCTTTCTTGAAGGCTGTTTAGCTGAAAATTGGTGAATTTTTCACTTAGAATTTTAGATTATAACCTTTACTTTGAGTCCTTCGTGTAACCACAGTAGGTAAATGCCCTTTAAAATTTGATGTGCAATTGAAGTTGTTATAAAAGATGGATGCTGTTGTTGCCAGCATGCTTTGCTTCATGCATGTTGAGGTGGGCAAAGAATTATATGTGCAATTTGGTTTTAAGCACATCATAAGTTTCTAGTAAAACCTACTTGTGCTGGTCTTTTGCTTCCTTTTTATTCATTCTCTCTCTCTCTCTCTCTCTCTCTCTCCCCTTCCAAAAAAAAAAAAAAAAAAATTCCCAGCTATAACTGAGAACAATGTTGTTGTCGTTACTGTGTTTATACACACAGATGCTCTATAACATCTGTCTGACAAAGTTCTTTTTGACCTTAATACAGGCCTTCCACAATATTAAGAAAGGGTATTGTTGGTACTGCCAGATCAAGCTTATTTTTGTCTGCTTATTGCACATCTGCTTGGTTAGTGTTCTACTATTTCTAATGTATTTCAACTTCAATTTTGAGGTGCCTCCCTTTTTGAAGTTCTCTTCTCTTGGTACTTAGCTGTCACTGAGAGTTTATGTTGCCGTGAAATTTTTTGGTCAAAATTTCATCTGATCTTTTCCTTGTTTTTTTATTTTTTGGTTACATTGGTTATTATTATGCAGATGGACCTTATACTGGCCAACAATCTTTATCAGTGTTGAGCAATCATTATTTCATATATTCACATGCCATTTATGGCTTTTAAAGATTTCTTAGCTCACTTGGTGGTTCTACACTTCTATTGTGGCAAGTCTAGTTTGAATGTCTTTTTCTTTTTGTTCCAAAGCCTACTGTGATTGTCAGGACATCAGAATTGTTGGCTTTGACAAGGACAGTCAACGCCGTAGCATAATTTCCTGTAAAAGACTAAAAGAGGGAGAAAGTTTACATGAAATGGTGATAAAGAACTTAAGTTGGATTCTGATGAAGTTCTAAATTGCAACTTACTCCATCAATGCAGCTGGTAGTAATTTTAGCAATTTGATATATGTTTTAAGATAAAGAGTTACATAATATAAATAAAATGCAGTTGTCATGATTTCAAGCTATAAGAGATATTTTCCTAGCTAGAAGTGAATTTTGGCTGTTGGAAGGAAATAAGTAATAGATGAAAGTTTGTAGTGGCTTTGCTAGTTATGTGCATTATTTGAAGTCATGTGTCGAGCTGTGTAAGTTTGCAGCTTATTTCATTTGAATCACATTGTGAATCATGCTCAAACCTATTTACTCATAATAGGCTGTTTTTTTACATTATACCCCGAATAATCGGAGCAAGGAGGTCCTTCGAGGTTTTCTTTTAAAAATTATTTACTCATAATTTAAGTACTTTTATATCTTATTATTCTATGCATACCTATGAAATTTATGATAAAATTATTTCTTTTATGTACATATTATTGATTTTCACATTATTTTATGTATATATATTTTATTTCAAATCTATCTATATGTGCACGTTTTCTTATAAATCTAGTTAAATAACTTATATCTTTTTAAAACTTCAATCTTATTCATATTTTTTCTCATTCCAAAAATTTCATCAAACATAAATTACTTACATTAAGTTTTATTGCATATATATTACTTATATTATTTCTATTTACCATTTTGCATACGGTTTATTTTCTAAAAATGGTTTAAACACGTATATTTCCTAATCTGTTTGTAATAGGCCCATTTAGCCCGATTTAAGATAAACTAAATTAAACTAAAATAAAACCAATAACAATGTCCATTTACAATTTTCCAAATTCAAATTACATCACCCAATTTAAAAATCTCAAAAATAGGCCTAATTCGGCCTAGTATTGGCCCAATGAAATTACACGACCCGAATGGCCCAATCAGAGATTTGCATCGGGGAAACCCTTGAATATTCGAGAATAGCTTGGCGCATTTGCCCGCACAGCGGGCTTCTTCGTGTAGCCTCGTCCCTGCCCACGAGTGGTACCTCCAGACTTGTGTACACACACGCATCGGCAATAACAGAACAACAATGGAATATTGTAGAAGAAAAATGTGTATTTCATTTCTTTCGATTTGGCTATAAAAAGCCAAGCATTTTTATCTGTAAATTTTTACGAACACTGATTCTTACGCGTACCGAATACAGAAAATTAAAAAAATTCGAAATAGAATTCTGAAAGGTGATTCTCAGTTCTCAATAATCTTTTTCTTTAGCTTTTCTCTTTTATTTTGGATCTTTGTCTGTTTGCTAGTGTGAAAATCTAAAAAGAAAAGGGGTTTACCTGTATAAAGTGAATTGTCCGACTGCTTCCTTCGTCGAAATCGGAGTGAAGAGGGTCTGTGAGGTTGAGAATGCCGAAGTTTTCCGACCCGATTTCATAAGGAACTTTCGAATAGGCCTGAGTCCGTCATGACAGTGTGGGTTCTTTTGATGCGGCGGAGAAAGGGGGTAAAACAAGGGCTAGGGCTTTGGTTTCAAAAGAAAGAGGGACCGAGTTTCTGCTTTGTTTTTTTTTAAGTTTTTTTTTTTAAATTGTATGGAACGACGCCTTTTCAAAATATTTTTATATGCCATCTATAAGGTTATTCTAGTTAAATTGCATTGAGATCTATTCTATAAGGTTCTCATTTGTTTATTTGCCATCTATATATTCTATAAGGTTAAATATAAGGTTCTATAAGGTTATTACGAGCGGATTTGTAGGCGGTGTGAGTACTCTCAAAATGCCTTTCTTGCTTTCGGTGCTAGTTTTGAATTTAGCCAAATACTGTGATAGTCTCCTTTATCTTAAGATAAAAGACCTTTGAATCTCCACCGGAAGCCGAAGGGATGAGTGTGGTGTCAAGGAGTTTCAAGATCCCGCCACAGATCGAGGAGAGCCTAAAACTGAAACCTTAAGGGAAACTTTCTCTCTTCTTCCTATCATTTGCATAGTTCTTTTTATCTTCTTTTCTTTTTCACCATTTTTTCAACCCTTCTCTTCTTCTTCACTCAATATTTTTTATGGTCGAATCTTGCTTGATCTTTTCTCTTTAAATAGTCGAAACTGTAATCACATTATTTCTTCTTCTTGCTTGCATATTGGGCATTTCTTCCTTGATCGATTTGGGTAAGTGATTTCATCCTCTTCTTTTCATTTTCTTTTCTTCATGGCTGAATATGTGCCCTTATCATTGGATGGTTCTTTAAATCGAAATATCACTCTCTCCTATTCCCTCACATCGTGATCATCTCTTTTTCGTAGTGTTCTAGTATGTAACGGCCTAATTTTCAGTGGTGTCAGAAATGGTGATATGAGTTCACTAAATTCGACAGGTAAAATTGAGTAAGAAAGTAATTTAAAATTTTTGAGTCAAGTGAGAATTTAGAAGAATTTGTGGATTGGTGAATTTGGTGAATTAAAAGAATTTACTAGGTCAAATAGGTCAAAAACGAGGTATCGAGACCTCAAATTTGAAAATTGAGCCATAAATATTTTTAGAAATATTTATGGAGTGTTATTAAGTTAGTATTAAAGTTTGGTTGAGAAATTTAAATGTTTTGGTAGTCAATTTAATAAAAAGGACTAAATTGTAACAAATGTAAAATTACTAGAAGAATTAAATAGCTCAGGTGTTAAAAGAAGGGGGGTTTAAAGGATAATTAAACCTAAAGGTGAAAAGGCTGGACGGCAAGGTGAAGAAAATCACCAGAAAGATAAGGGAAATAAGGGTAAAATTGGAAATTTAATAATTTTAACATGTATAATAAAAACAAAGTTGAAAAATCTAGAGATATCTTCATATTTTCTCAGCCAAAACACCATAAGAAGTCTGGAGGAAGCTGGTTTTCATAGTTTTACACCATGTGAGTTTAATTCATGCTTTTTCTTGATAATTTTTATGTTTTTATGACTTTTACAACTAGATCCACTTATAGAATTCATTAGTTTTTGATTTGGTGGGTAAAATTAAAAGTTACCCTTGCTGAGAAATGGAAGTTTATGATGAATTATTATGAAAATTAAATTTTAATTTCATATTAAGGTGGTTTTATTAAGTGATTTTGATAGGAAATGGTATTTAGGACCTAATTGTGAAAAAGTTGTGAATTAGAGGTTGCTGTTGAAATTCAGAATATAAAAGGTTGTGAAATAGTTTGTAATGATAGAATAAAGTGTTAATTGAGAAAAATTAGTTCAATTGATGGCTGAATTGAGCAGGACTAAATTGTAAAAGCTCAGAAATTTTGGGGTAAAAGTGCAATTTTGAAAATTTAAAGAGCATAATTTGTGAAGTGAAATGGAAATGAAATATATGCTAATGAGTGAAAATATTTTACATTATAGATCAAGAAACCAAAGAAGAAAGAGGAAAAGAAAAAGTTGCAGAGTAGTCCCTAAATTTCAAAATCTTCTACAAATCACCGGGTAAGTTCATATGGTTGAATTTATATGTTTATTTGTGAAAGATTGAATGATATAATGTGCTGTAAATGTGAATTTGCTGTGGGATTGTGGGAAATATGATAAAATGAAAGAATAAATGGCGGTAATTCAAATTAGGAAAAACGCAGAATTGAGTACGTTAGTGTCGTGACATGTGATGAATTGATGGATAAGACCATGGTTAATCCATGGCAAATGTGAAATGTAGGTATGGTATCATCCATACTTGAGTTATGAAATGTAGGTATGGTATCATCCATACCGAGAGATATGAAATGTAGGTATGGTATCAACCATACTGAGTTGTGAAATGTAGGTATGGTATTAACCATACTGAGTTGTGAAACGTGGCACTGAGCAACGACGTACTCAAATTCGTAAGACGTTTCCTAATTTGATAAGTAATAATATAAAATGAGTGAATCAAATGGAAGAGATTGAGTAGTTGTTAATGTTGAGCTCAACTATGTGAAGTATTTTAACAATGGTTGTCGATGGCAGGGAACTTTAGTAAATATTTTGTTATTGTTTTGGAAATATTATGTGTGGTAAGTTACTTTTAAACCAATGAACTTACTAAGCTTCATCAAGTTTACTCGTGTGTGTTTGATATTTTTATGTAGATTGAATTAAAGAGAAGTTGGTAGATCGGATCATCACAGCAAAGCTCACTATCCAGATCAATTCCGGTAGCTTTTGTTTTATGTTTGAAGATTTATATGGCATGTATAGAGTTTAAATGAGATGGACTAAATTGTAAAAACTGTAAATTTTGGGGTAAAAGTGCAATTTCAAAATTTAAAGAGCATAATTTGTGAAGTGAAATGGAAATGAAATATATGCTAATGAGTGAAAATATTTTACATTATAGATCAAGAAACCAAAGAAGAAAGAGGAAAAGAAAAAGTTGCAGAGTAGTCCCTAAATTACAAAATCTTCTACAAATCAGCCGGGTAAGTTCATATGGTTGAATTTATATGTTTATTTGTAAAAGATTGAATGATATAATGTGCTGTAAATGTGAATTTGTTGTGGGATTGTGGGAAATATGATAAAATGAAAGAATAAATGGCGATAATTCAAATTAGGAAAAACGCAGAAAATTGAGTACGTTCGTGTCGTGACATGTGATGAATTGATGGATAAGACCATGGTTAATCCATGGCAAATGTGAAATGTAGGTATGGTATCATCCATAATCTTGAGTTATGAAATGTAGGTATGGTATCATCCATACTGAGATATGAAATGTAGGTATGGTATCAACCATACTGAGTTGTGAAATGTAGGTATGGTATTAACCATACTGAGTTGTGAAACGTGGCACTGAGCAACGACGTACTCAAATTCGTAAGACGTTTCCTAATTTGATATGTAATAATATAAAATGAGTGAATCAAATGGAAGAGATTGAGTAGTTGTTAATGTTGAGCTCAACTATGTGAAGTATTTTAACAATGGTTGTGGATGGCAGGGAACTTTAGTAAATATTTTGTTATTGTTTTGGAAATATTATGTGTGGTAAGTTACTTTTAAACCAATGAACTTACTAAGCTTCATCAAGTTTACTCGTGTGTGTTTGATATTTTTATGTAGATTGAATTAAAGAGAAGTTGGTAGATCGGATCATCACAGCAAAGCTCACTATCCAGATCAATTCCGGTAGCTTTTGTTTTATGTTTGAAGATTTATATGGCATGTATAGAGTTTAAATGAGATGGAGTAAAGATGTTATAAACTAGTTGATAATATTTTGCAATGAAACAGTTTTTGAATTGCAGCAGTAACGTGATTTTGAAAAATCACCAAAAATAGAAGAAATATAATTAGAAAGTGAATAAGATATGAATTGAAAGCTCTTTGAGTCTATTTTCATATAAAAGAAATAGAGTAAGCAAAAGAAATGGAAATAATGAGATATTTAAATTTTAGTGAAACAGGTTCTGAATGAATTCGTGATCCCCTGTTCTGCCTTTGAAAAATCATTAGAAATTGCACAAAAATAACTGTGGATTAAAATTTATATGTATGGAATCCTGAATGAGTCTATTTTCAAATGAAATAAATAAAAAGGTCTTATGAATTCTGTACGAAGAGCAATTTGATTTGTAGTGAAGAGAGGTCAGAACAGTCAAACAGTGAAACAGGGGAAACTTTAAGAAAAATCTGGTATTGATTGGCCATACCAAAAATTCTGGAAAAATTATAGTAAAAAGATATATGAGTCTAGTTTCAGGAAAATTAACGGATCTTAATTTGGAGTCCCGTAGCTCCAGATATAAATATTTTAGTGACTATGACGCAGATGGGCAGTTTTAAATTTTATGCCGAATTAGTAGTAAAGTTTAGTAATGCCTCGTGCTCGACTCCGGCAACGGTCTCGGGTAAGGGGTGTTACATTTATTGGTATCAGAGCTTTGGTTTAGATGATTCTCGGAACGGATGTGATGTATAAAATGTTTAGAAATACATGCCATATAAATCTGTGATAGTGAGATGTGAATGATCCGATCTAACTATTAATTTTTGTTATAGATTGTAAAGATGTCTGATAGACCCGAGGGTGCTGATCATGAAGAGGAAGTTAATAGTAGAGTACAGACTTCTGAGCAGGGAACAAGTAATAATGTTCCGATTTCTTTGATGAGAGAGGAACTTAAAATTTTTATTTACGGGGTAATGAATCAGTGGTTTAGTGAAACAATACAAGGAAGAAGTCAGGCACAACAACCTCCTCCTCCCCTCTTACACCACCACGATTCTGACCCAGATTGCTCCTCCTTCAATAGATGAATCTATCAAAAGAACACCGATTGAGAAACTCAGAAAGTTCGGAGCTGAAGAATTTCGGGGAAGATCGGATGATGATCCAGTTAAAGCAGAGTATTGGCTAAAGAGTTTGGAGAGAGTTTTCAAACAAATGATTTGTTCTCCGGAGGACTATCTGAGGTGTGCAGTTTCACTATTGAAAGAAGAAGCGTATAATTGGTGGGAAACCATTGAAGCAGTGGTACCTGCAGATAAACTTACCTGGGAATTCTTCCAAAATGAGTTTAGAAAAAAGTATGTGGGAAGGAGATATTTAGATAAAAAGAAAAGGGAATTCCTTGATCTTCGACAGGGGAATAAAACAGTGGCTGAATATGAGAGAGAATTTGTGTATCTCAAAGAGGTATGCTCGGGATGTTGTACCGACAGAGGAAGAAATGTGCATTAGATTTGAAGAAGGGCTTAATGATGAAATCGAATGATGATAGGAGGCAATCGAGATTCGAGAATTTGTGGTTCTGTCTCGATCGAGCTCAAAAGATGGAAGAAGTGTATAATAGAAAGATGCAAAGAGAAAGAAAAGGCAAAGAAGTATATAAAAGAAGTTTCTCTAGACCAACGACTTTTCCAAATAAAAAAGTTCGTAGATGATTTTAGTCGATCTGTTACAATTCCGGAACGATCAAATAAAAGTAAAACAACTCAAAGAGATGTTGGAGTGATTAATAAACCAGCAGCTAGTACTGGTAGTGTGCAAAATTTTCCGAGACCTAGATGCAAAAATTGTGGTAGATTTCATATTGGTGAATGTTGGGGAAGAACCGGAGCCTGTTATAGATGTGGTGGAACTGATCATTTTATTCGGGACTGTCCTCATTCATTAAAAGAAAATAAAGAACAAGGCGAGAAACAAACAAATACTCTTTAGAAAAGTAGACGTTTGGGTCAAAGTAGTGCTGCTGAGACTGCTCGTTCGGGAATGAGAGATACTGTAGCCCGATCAGAAATAAGGGCACCCGCACGTACATATGCTACTCGGGCAAGAGAGGAAGCTTCTGCTCCAGATGTGATAGCTGGTATTTTCCATCTCTTTAATGATTCTGTGTATACTTTAATTGATCCTGGATCTACGCATTCATATATTTGCACTGCATTAGTGTCAGAAAAGAAAATGACTGTTAAGTCCACTGATTTTGATATGCAAGTCACTAATCCGTTAGGGCAAAGTGTGTTAGTTAATTTAATATGTCGGAAGTGTCCACTGAAAATACAAGGCTGTGAATTCTCTGCTGATTTAATGTTGTTACCTTTCCGAGAATTTGATGTTATTCTTGGCATGGATTGGTTGATTAAACACGATGCCATAGTAAATTGTAGAGAAAAACGGGTTGATTTAAAATGTCGATGCGGAAATAGTTTCAGCTGAGTTTGGAGATAAAAAGGATGATGTCAGAATTATTTCAGCCATTACAGCTCAGAAATTGATTCGGAAGGGTAATGAAGCATTTTTAGCTTATATTCTTGATACTCGGGGTTCTGAATTGAAGACGGAACAATTGCCAGTTGTTAATGAGTTTATTGATGTGTTTCCTGAGGAATTACCTGGTTTACCCCCGGATCGTGAGGTTGAATTCGTAATTGATGTAACTCCGGGTACAGCTCCGATATCAATAGCACCGTATAGAATGGCACCAGCTGAGTTAAAAGAGTTGAAGATGCAATTGCAAGAGTTATTGGATAAGGGGTTCATCAGACCGAGTACGTCACCTTGGGGCGCACCTGTTTTATTTGTGAAAAAGAAAGATGGATCGTTGCGATTATGTATTGATTACAGACAGCTGAACAAGGTAACAATTAAAAATAAATATCCATTACCACGTATCGATGATCTATTTGATCAATTGAAAGGTGGTGCAGTGTTTTCAAAGATAGACCTTAGATCTGGGTATTATCAACTGAAGGTTAAAGAGTGTGATGTGCCAAAGACTGCTTTTCGAACTCGGTATGGTCACTACGAATTTCTGGTGATGCCTTTTGGTTTAACAAATGCCCCTGCTGCATTTATGGATTTAATGAACCGGATTTTTCAGCCTTATTTGGATAGATTTGTGGTGGTATTTATTGATGACATATTGGTCTATTCAAAAACAGAATCCGAGCATGCACAACACTTGAGAATTGTATTACGGACTTTTGAGAGAAAAGCAGTTATATGCAAAATTTAGTAAATGTGAGTTTTGGCTTCATGAAGTTGGATTTCTTGGTCACATTGTATCAGCTGAAGGAATTCGTGTGGATCCAAGTAAAGTTTCAGCAGTGGTGAATTGGAAAACACCGAGGAATGTAACTGAAGTGCGAAGTTTTCTGGGACTAGCAGGGTATTATCGCCGTTTTGTAAAGAATTTTTCCATGATTGCTTCACCAATGACTCGTTTGTTACAAAAGAATGTTGAGTTTGTATGGTCTGATGAATGTCAACAGAGCTTTGACCAATTGAAGAAAATGTTAATAGAAGCTCCAGTTTTGACTCAACCAGAATCAGGTATACCATATATTGTATACAGTGATGCATCTTTAAATGGTTTGGGTTGTGTGTTAATGCAGTCGGGAAAGGTAGTGGCTTATGCTTCACGGCAATTAAAACCACATGAAAAGAATTACCCTACACACGATCTTGAATTAGCTGCAATTGTTTTTGCTTTAAAAATTTGGAGACACTATTTATATGGTGAGAAGTGTTATATCTATACGGATCACAAAAGTCTGAAATACTTAATGACTCAGAAGGAACTAAACTTAAGACAGAGACGGTGGTTAGAGTTGCTGAAAGATTATGATTTGGTTATTGACTACCATCCAGGAAAAGCTAATGTAGTTGCTGATGCACTTAGTCGAAAGTCATCTTTGTTTGCGCTTCGAACAATGAATGCTCAATTGGCTCCTAATGAAAAAGGTGCTGTATTAGTAGAATTGAAAGTGAAACCCATGTTTCTTCAACAAATTCAGAAACTGCAGAATGAAGACCCGAAATTGGTATTTAAACGACAAATGGTTCGAGATAATTTAGATTCAGAGTTTAGCATTGATGATGAAGGTATGTTGCGTTATCATAATGAATTTGTGTTCCAAACAATTACGATTTGAAGAATAATATTCTTTAAGAAGCACATAATAGTATGTATTCTATTCACCCGGGCAATCTGAAAATGTATGGTGATTTGAAAAAGATATATTGGTGGCTCGGTATGAAAAGAAAAATTTCAGAATTTGTTGCAAAATGTTTGATTTGTCGCCAAGTTAAAGCGAGCATCAAGTGCCAACGGGTTTACTACAACCCATTATGATTCCCTGAATGGAAGTGGGAGCGTGTTACAATGGATTTTGTGTCGATTGCCTATGACTCCAAGAAAGAAAGATTCGATATGGGTGATTGTTGATAGATTGACAAAGTCAAGACACTTTATTCCAAATCGAATGCAGATTTTCACTTGAGAAATTAGCGAAATTGTATGTGTCGTAGATTGTGAGACTACATGGAGTTCCAGTATCTATCATTTCAGACCGGGATCCGAGGTTTACTTCGAGATTTTGGAACAAACTGCAAGAAGCTTTAGGTACCAAATTAAATTTTAGTACAGCGTTTCATCCTCAAACAGATGGACAGTCAGAGCGAGTGATTCAAATTCTAGAAGATATGTTAAGATGTTGTATACTTGAGTTTGGTGACAGTTGGGAAAGGTATTTACCTTTGGCTGAGTTTGCTTACAATAATAACTATCGAGTCTAGTATAAAAATGGCACCATTTGAAGCTCTTTATGGTAGGAAATGCAAGACTCCATTGTGTTGGTCTGAATTGAGTGAATCAAAAATAGTTGGGGTTGATTTGATTCGGGAAACTGAAGAGAAAGTCCGGATTATTCGAGATAGTCTAAAAGCTGCTTCAGATCGTCAGAAGTCATATGCAGATTTGAAACGAAGAGATATAGAATATGCAGTGGGTGATCGAGTATTTTTAAAAGTTTCACCATGGAAGAAGGTGTTACGGTTTGGTAGAAAAGGAAAATTGAGTCCGAGATTTATAGGGCCGTATGAAATTGTGGAAAGGGTTGGTCCTGTAGCTTATCGGTGGCTTTACCTCCTAACTTGAGAAGATCCACAATGTGTTTCATGTGTCTATGTTAAGGCGGTATAGGTCAGATCCTTCACACGTAATTCCTCATACTGAAATTGAGCTTCAACCAGATATGACTTATTTAGAAGAACCAATAAAGATTTTGGCTCGTGAAGTAAAAGAGTTGCGAATACTGAAAATACCATTGGTTAAAGTATTATGGCATCGGCATGGTATGGAGGAGGCAACCTGGGAAACAGAGGAGTCAATGAGATCACAGTATCCAAATCTATTTTCAGGTAACAAATTTCGAGGACGAAATTTTAAAGGGGGGGAGAGTTGTAACGGCCTAATTTTCAGTGGTGTCAGAAATGGTGATATGAGTTCACTAAATTCGACAGGTAAAATTGAGTAAGAAAGTAATTTAAATTTTTGAGTCAAGTGAGAATTTAGAAGAATTTGTGGATTGGTGAATTTGGTGAATTAAAAGAATTTACTAGGTCAAATAGGTCAAAAACGAGGTATCGAGACCTCAAATTTGAAAATTGAGCCATAAATATTTTTAGAAATATTTATGGAGTGTTATTAAGTTAGTATTAAAGTTTGGTTGAGAAATTTAAATGTTTTGGTAGTCAATTTAATAAAAAGGACTAAATTGTAACAAATGTAAAATTACTAGAAGAATTAAATAGCTCAAGGTGTTAAAGAAGGAGGGTTTAAAGGATAATTAAACCTAAAGGTGAAAAGGCTGGACGGCAAGGTGAAGAAAATCACCGAAAAGATAAGGGAAATAAGGGTAAAATTGAAAATTTAATAATTTTAACATGTATAATAAAAAAAAGTTGAAAAATCTAGAGATATCTTCATATTTTCTCAGCCAAAACACCATAAGAAGTCTGGAGGAAGCTGGTTTTCATAGTTTTACACCATGTGAGTTTAATTCATGCTTTTTCTTGATAATTTTTATGTTTTTGTGACTTTTACAACTAGATCCACTTATAGAATTCATTAGTTTTTGATTTGGTGGGTAAAATTAAAAGTTACCCTTGCTGAGAAATGGAAGTTTATGATGAATTATTATGAAAATTAAATTTTAATTTCATATTAAGGTGGTTTTATTAAGTGATTTTGATAGGAAATGATATTTAGGACCTAATTGTGAAAAGTTGTGAATTAGAGGTTGCTGTTGAAATTCAGAATATAAAAGGTTGTGAAATAGTTTGTAATGATAGAATAAAGTGTTAATTGAGAAAAATTAGTTCAATTGATGGTTGAATTGAGCAGGGACTAAATTGTAAAAACTGTAAATTTTGGGGTAAAAGTGCAATTTCGAAATTTAAAGAGCATAATTTGTGAAGTGAAATGGAAATGAAATATATGCTAATGAGTGAAAATATTTTACATTATAGATCAAGAAACCAAAGAAGAAAGAGGAAAAGAAAAAGTTGCGAGTAGTCCCTAAATTTCAAAATCTTCTACAAATCAGTAGTAAGTTCATATGGTTGAATTTATATGTTTATTTGTGAAAGATTGAATGATATAATGTGCTGTAAATGTGAATTTGCTGTGGGATTGTGGGAAATATGATAAAATGAAAGAATAAATGATGATGAATTCAAATTAGGAAAAACGCAGAATTGAGTACGTTAGTGTCGTGACATGTGATGAATTGTGATTGATAAGACCATGGTTAATCCATGGCAAATGTGAAATGTAGGTATGGTATCATCCATACTGAGTTATGAAATGTAGGTATGGTATCATCCATACTGAGATATGAAATGTAGGTATGGTATCAACCATACTGAGTTGTGAAATGTAGGTATGGTATTAACCATACTGAGTTGTGAAACGTGGCACTTGAGCAACGACGTACTCAAATAAAAAGACGTTTCCTAATTTGATAAGTAATAATATAAAATGAGTGAATCAAATGGAAGAGATTGAGTAGTTGTTAATGTTGAGCTCAACTATATGAAGTATTTTAACAATGGTTGTGGATGGCAGGGAACTTTAGTAAATATTTTGTTATTGTTTTGGAAATATTATGTGTGGTAAGTTACTTTTAAACCAATGAACTTACTAAGCTTCATCAAGCTTACTCGTGTGTGTTTGATATTTTTATGTAGATTGAATTAAAGAGAAGTTGGTAGATCGGATCATCACAAAGAAAGCTCACTATCCGGATCAATTCCGATAGCTTTTTTTTTTATGTTTGAAGATTTATATGGCATGTATAGAGTTTAAATGAGATGGAGTAAAGATGTTATAAACTAGTTGATAATATTTTGCAATGAAACAGTTTTTGAATTGCAGCAGTAACGTGATTTTGAAAAATCACCAAAAATAGAAGAAATATAATTAGAAAGTGAATAAGATATGAATTGAAAGCTCTTTGAGTCTATTTTCATATAAAAGAAATAGAGTAAGCAAAAGAAATGGAAATAATGAGATATTTAAATTTTAGTGAAACAGGTTCTGAATGAATTCGTGATCCCCTGTTCTGCCTTTGAAAAATCATTAGAAATTGCACAAAAATAACTGTGGATTAAAATTTATATGTATGGAATCCTGAATGAGTCTATTTTCAAATGAAATAAATAAAAAGGTCTTATGAATTCTGTACGAAGAGAAATTTGATTTGTAGTGAAGAGAGGTCAGAACAGTCAAACAGTGAAATAGGGGAAACTTTAAGAAAAATCTGGTATTGATTGGCCATACCAAAAATTCTGGAAAAATTATAGTAAAAATATATATGAGTCTATTTTCAGGGAAAATTAACAGATCTTAATTTGGAGTCCCGTAGCTCCAGATATAAATATTTTAGTGACTATGACGCAGATGGGCAGTTTTAAATTTTATGCCGAATTAGTAGTAAAGTTTAGTAATGCCTCGTGCTCGACTCCGGCAACGGTCTCGGGTAAGGGGTGTTACATAGTAGGTGGCCGAATACCACATCTTTGTCGATTCATCCGTAGTCATAAGCCCAATCGGTGGAAGTCGGATCTATTATTGTTAAGGTAAAGAGTTTCGTTATGGTTCATTTCAATCTCTTTCATTACTCGGTTAATCCATTAAAACGGATTGATGGATTTGACTAATCGATTATTATGGGGACTAAATCCCTCATTCTTCTCTACTTGTTGATCCTTCGGAAGTAGTGGTAAGCTGAATCCTATCCTTAAACAACTACTTTTACTCATCATAGTATTATATTAATCGAGACTTTTTCAATAGAGGCAAGTGGTAACGATACTAAAGGAAAATCGAAAGAAGGGCAAAAAGGGAGTGGACTTGCAATCTTTACTCCCAAGTTCAAACGAAGAGCAGTGTCGATAGTTCGGGATTTTCCACCGGGTTGTGGACCATCATCCGGTGAGAATAGGAAAATCGTGGTTGTTCACGATACTAAAGGTAAGCATTATAGATCGTTGATTTAGATTTGGATTAAGAAAATCTCTTATGTTAGTTAATCGAGTGTTATGGTGTCATAGGTGTCGACGATCAATAAGGTTTAGTTCTTACACTTAATCAGTGTGTAATCTCACACCAAATCCCGTAGATTGGTGATTCGATATCATGTTGGAAAATAGATCGTTATTATTTATAAGGCTAAAAATCGTAATATGGCATAAATCGAGTAACTTGCTTAATTAACACTATTTCTAAAGATCTGTCAAAATCGGTATTAAATTGCTAAATTACGAAAATGCCCTTATGGGTTGATTTACCAAAATGCCCCTATGGGCCGATTTGCTAAAATGCCTTAGTGGGCTGAATTATTAAATTGCTTTAATGGGCCGAATTGCCAAAATGGCCTAATGTTAATTTGTTTGGAATGCCCTTATGGGCCGAATTACCAAAGTGATTTAATGGGCCAATTTATTTCATGCTTAATGGACTGTATTACGAAAAGCTTTACTTGGCTAGTTTACTAAAATACCCACGTTGTGATGATGCTTACTTTACATATGAAGTCTTTACTATGTGTATATAAATATGTTACACCTGATCATATTGCATGGGGCGGGAATTGAATGAAGAGCAGTGTAGTCTGGTGGCATAGCAATATATTATATATAAACGTAATTATGACTCCGGTGGCTCTGCCACAAATATTATGAAAAGCAATTTAACTGTAGTGATTGGCGTGAGCAGTGGGGTGGGTTGACATGATCCCACAGGTGTGTGATTGGTGGTCGGGGTGTGATTGGATGGATGGGTTGGGTTGCACTCATCTTATTTTTAATGCTGTTATGTAAATGGGGTTAGGCCCAAGATGTTGCTATATGGGTTCAGGCCGAGTGAATGATGGTAAGAAGATTATGCACTGAGTTCTTGTAACTCACTGTAATAGCCTAAATTTTCAGTGGTGTCGGAATGGTGATACGAGGTCACTAAATCTGACAAGTGAGTAGAAAATATTATTAATTTAGTGAGTATGAGTTCAATGTAAAGTTAAAAAAAAAATTGAAATAGTAAATAGTGTACTAGAAAAAAAATAATTAGAATCGAAAACGAGGTATCGAGACCTCGGAGATTTTTAATCTAGCCATAAATATTTTATGAATATTAATGGAGTGTTAATAAGTTAGTATTAAAGTTTCGTCAAGAAATTTTAAAGTTCTGATAGTTAATTGAACAAGAAGGACTAAGTTGTAACAAATGCAAAGTTATGAGAAATGATTAAATAGCTTAAATGATAAAAGAAAGAGGTCTTAAAAGGCAAATAGACCCAAGGTCTATTTGGGCTGGACGGCAAGGGCATGAAATCAGAAAGAAAATAAGGAGAAGTAAGGGCAAAATTGGAATATTGCAAAACTTACTTAACAAAACTAGGACTAAAGTGGAATTATCTAGATTTCTCTTTACTTCTCTGCATTCTCATCTGCAAAAACACCATAGAAGGGTTTCCCTAAGCTTGTTTTTCATATTTTTTCTGCAAGTAAGTTCAATTCTTGATTATTTCTTGAAACTTTTGTGTTTTGTGACTTTTACAACTAGGTCCACTTGGTGAATTCATTAGTTTTAGATTTTATGAATGAAGTTTGAAGTTGCTATGAATATGTGCTGGAAGTATATGATGATTTAGCATGGAATTAGAACTTTAAATGGTTTATATGCTAATTTTATTGAAAGAATTGAATAGAAAGTGAATGTTTGGGACCTAATTTTAAAAGAATTTGAAGTTAGGGTTTTTATGTGGAAATTCTAAATTCCAGTAGGTTTGAAATAACTTATAATGATTAGGTAAAGTATTAATTTACAAAAATCAGCTTAATTGAGGGGTAATTGATCAAGGACTGAATTGTATGAACTGTGAAATTTGGGGCAAATGGAAATCAACACTTTGCACTAAAACAGCTTTTGGACAGCAAGTGATAGTCTAACTTTGAAAAATCACCAAAATTTGTATAAATCGAATTAGAGGATGAATAAAATATTAAATTAAAGCTTATTGAGTCTAGTTTCTTATAGAAGAAACGGTGTAAGCAATGGAATTGTAAATCATGAGATATAATAGGTTTAAGCAATGAAATTGTAAATCATGAGATATAATAGGTTTTATGAGACAAGGTCAGAATGATTTCGGGTTCCCCTGCTCTGACTTTGAAAAATCATCAAAAATTGTATAAAAATAATTAGGGTCTTAAATTTATATTATTAAGATCCTGAATGAGTCTATTTTTAACAGAAACAAACGTTAACATCATCCGAATCCTGTAAAAGGAGATAATTAATTTTTAGTGAAGATGGGTCTGAATCATCTGATGAATGAAGAAACAGGGGTGACTTTAAAGAATAAATCAGACTTATTGGCCAAACCAAAAATTCTAAAAATTTTATGGTAAGAAGATGTAATCATTAAGGATAATGTTACTTATATGTGGTTTGTAATCATTAAGGATGTGAAATAGAGTAAAGATGAAATCAATACTGATAAGTGAATGATTTTACAATGATAGATCGAGAACCCAAAGCAAGTCGAGGAAAAGAAAAAGTAGCTGATTAGTCCCTGAATTTTTTCAAATTCTACAAATCGACTCAGGTAAGTTCATATGGCTGAAAATTAATGATTAAATGTTAATTTCATGAATTATACAATGTATGATGAGATATACGTATTGATGAATTGAGAATAAAACAACAATGCGAAAACTAAATAAATGATCAAATCGAGCGGATCATCGAATTTGAGTACTTTTGATCAGAGGAAAGTGAAAGTGAAAAGTGGTAGCTCCGGTTACCTGATCAGTGAAAAGTGGTAGCTTCGGCTACCTGATCAGTGAAAAATGGTAGCGTCGGCTACAAGTGACAAGTGATAAGTGGTAGCTTTAGCTACGCTTATCTGATTAGTAATAAGTGATCATACGTAAAACCATAGTTATACTATGGCAAAGTGGAAGTGAAATACTCAATTTTCCGTAATCATTCTCTAATTTGATTAAGAATGGTAAGTGACAAAAAGGGCCCAAAAGAGTTAAAGTAAATGAATAAATGTTAGTTAGTTTATACAACAGGACTCATCAAATTGTGGTTGACAGGTGAACTTAGTAATTGTACATAATGTATAAGTGTATGAATGTTTGGTAAGATTTATATTTTATGCCTATGAACTTACTAAGTTTCTATAAACTTACTTGAGTGTATTCAATGTCTTATGTAGATTGAAGTATAAATATCGGAGGATCGGATCAACACCGAGGATCACACTATCAAGATTATCTCCTAGCTTTTTGTAAATTTCCTTTTTGATTTATATGGCATGTACATATTTGATGATTATATAAATACTGAAACTTGTTTAATGAATATGAATTAAAGAGTGATGAATATGCTAAATAATATAATCATAATAGAAGTATGAATTGGTATCAAAGTGGATTGGATTGGTTGGTTTTAAAATTGTAGGGAAGATTGGATATTTATAAAGGGGCTATATTGAATTCATAATAAAAATAATATTAACTCTAGTTGTAGAGCGGCAAATGCCGAAGTGCCAGTCACGGCAATAGTAGCCACACGAGCGTGCGAGCGCACGTGTGGGGCTTCGACGCGACAGTTGAGGCTATCAGTAGTATTCTTATGGGTTGGGGCTGCTTGGGCTACGATAGGCCGAAGTGGGCCCAATGGGCTCGTGGGCCCAATTGAATAAAATATATGATAGTGTAGTATATAGTGAACTAGAGTAGGTGTATCTCATATACGTGGCTAGATTTGTGTTAGGTGGGCCACACGAGCATGTGGGCCTAAATGGACCGGAATAAGGTTTTAGGCCCAATAGTCTGATACAACCGAAATGGTAGCTGAGTCACTCGAGGCGACATTAGGCCATCGGAAAGGCCATTGCAGGTGCGAAATTACTGAAATACCCTCGATAGGTAAATTACGAAAATACCCTTGATGGGTAAAATTACTGTTATACCCTTAAAGGTAGTTTTAGCGTGATTGTGTGTAGACCACTAACACACTTTATTTTTAATCGTATTATTAATGGTATGGGCTGAAAAGTTGGAGAAGGTCAGGTATCTGATCGAAATACCCTCGGGTAAGGCGAGGAGTGCTAGGTGCGTGTATCAGTAATGACTTAATATTAAGTTGGATGTACATAATGATTTATTGCCTTGTTACTAGAATGTTACATTCATTATGACATATATATATATTGTGCATGGAACATGGGAATGATGATAAAGGGGAAGTGATAAGGTCACGTAGTGATCGGTGGCTCTGCCACATTTGATTATAAGGTCACATAGTGATCAGTGGCTCTGCCACAAATGATCTATGAGGTCACATGGTGATTGGTGGCTAAGCCACAGTGGATCTTAAGGTTACATAGTGATCATTGTTATAACCAATAGCATAACTGTCGAGACGGCGTGTAGCGGATAGAGGGTTGATTGTAGAAATCCCTATGGTGTGTTGGTTGGTACGGGTTAGCGTGTACAGGATGGAAAAACTAGGTTGGGTTGGGACATGTTGCATTCATTTATTTCTATGCCACATTGAGTTGGCTCAGGCCCAACATGCATTTGTGGGCTACGAGCCATTTATGTGTTTCGGGGAATTTACACACTGAGTCACGATGACTCACCCCTTTGTTTAATTTTGCAGGTAATCATTAGATCGTAGATCTGGGAGCTGAGGCGGACTTGTGGTGGCCATGCAATGTTTTCTCGTAAACTCGTTTCTTTTATTTGGACTTATTTTTATTTGGGTTTTTTGTTATGTAATAAGGCCACTATAACTTTAATTTTGGTATTTTATTTGGTTTAGCTTTTAATTTGATTACTGGCTATTATTAATAAATGTTCAATACCGGAATTTCCTAAACCCTTAATAACCATTTTCCAAAATGTTAACAAAAGGATAACAAGCGAATATATATTTAAACTCGAAATTTTTAACAAACGCTTGCAGCTTTGAAACAACCCTTTTATGTGACATGCCAGTCCTATTGTAATGTTTAGGCCGGGTTTGGGGTGTTACAATTATGGTATCGAGCCTAGGTTCAAAAACTCATTTGTAGGTTTGGGTTCAAAAATGTTTTCAAAGGATGGTTTGGAAAATGGTTTAGAAAAATATATATCTCTTTTTTACTGAAGTGGCACTCTCAGCCTTGGCACCAATCCATGACTGTAAGTTTCTTGATACTTTGCTTTGTTATATGTTGTATTTTTGGTATCTATTCTCTATGTGTTTGGTTTGGATGTGATGTTCGGATATAGAGTTGGTTGTGTATGAAATATTTGTCTTCTTTAATGGCTAGGTGTTTTTGAGTATGTGTAGGAGTTCTAAATTCTAATTAAAAGTATATTAGTGTTATTAAGATCAGAGTGCACAGCAAGAGTGTAGTGCTATAGGTTAGGATGTAATTCTGATAGTTAGTTGGAAATTTCGAGGACGAAATTTCTTTAAGGAGGGTAGATTTGTAACATCTCGAAATTGGGCCTAGTAGGATTGAGCCCAATGGGCCTTGAGCGCAGTAGCGTTTAAATTTTTGGAGAATAAGAGATTGGCTTAAATGCAAGTTGGACCTATTAGATAAGTGATTTTGGAAGGTTAGAGGGCTTCTATGAAGTCCCGATATCAAAATTTGGCTTTGGGGAAATTTTGGTTTTAGGTGAAAAAAACCCTAGGAGTTGGTAGGTAGGCTTTAAGAATAAAATGTGGAGGAAAATGACACAAGTGCAGTATGTGGTGTAGTGGCAAAGTGACGCCACATAAGAGACAAGGGGGTGACGCCACAAGGAAGGAAGGAGGTCCAAGGTTCAAGTCTTGGCTTTTGCATTTTGGTTTTCTTTTTACACGGACCTTAGAAGTTGGCTATAGATTCATAGTTTATTGCGCATGGTTTTAAACACAAGAGGAGCTTACGCCAAGTGGTTAGCGGCGTGGATTATGTGACAAGGGAGCCTGGGTTCGAATCTCATGAAAAGCAAGGGAGTATTTATTTTGCGGATTGGACGGTAAGAGTTTCAGTTGAATTTAAACTCTAGTGACGAAGGGATCTGTAATATCCCGGATTTATGGCTTATGCATTTGTGCTTAAATATATGTGAAGGCATGCTTTTATGTGTTATGAATGTGTTGTATGAATTTTGTGAAATTTAAGAAATAGGAGAGTGCTTTGGAAATTATCATATTTTAAGAGGGAGCTAGGCAGAGGAGGCCTTAAAAGAAATTGTAGGTGAAATATAACACAAAAATGGGCTTGGAAAAGTGGCAAGGAGGTGCCACTTAAAGCCCAGTAAGTGACGCCACAAGGAGTGTTATGGAGGCCTAGGTTCGAGCTACAAG
This sequence comes from Gossypium bickii, assembly GCA_025503065.1. Taxonomy (NCBI): domain Eukaryota; kingdom Viridiplantae; phylum Streptophyta; class Magnoliopsida; order Malvales; family Malvaceae; genus Gossypium; species Gossypium bickii. The sequence continues at coordinate 137,133,965 of CP106711.1, forward strand.
GAAGCAAAATAAAGGTTTTATTTTGCAGTGAGAGATGAGCAGCAAGGGGGCGGCACTAAGGCTAAATTTTAGGAGCTTTAATCCTTTTATTTTTTTTAAGAGATAAATGGTGATAATTAATTAAGATAAGGGATAAATGTTGGATTATTTTTATTAATTTGAATAAGGTGATAATTGAGAGATAAAGTTATCAGAATAGGGAGAGTTGGCCGAATAGGGGGCTCTAGGTAGAGTAATTTCGGCAAAAAGGGGAAAAGGGTGGCCATTCTTTTATTCCCTTTTTCCTTCTGCCGAATTCTCTAGCAATATTTCTCTTCTCTTTTATTTTGCCAAAGCCGAAAACTTCTTCTCCCTAATCCACCTGAAACACCCCAAACCCGGCCCACAAGTCCTGACCGGATCTGGTATGTCACTGCGGAAAAACGTTTGAGAAGATTCGATCTAAATATAAAATCATGACAACTTGTTGAGTTTGTAAAGCGGTGACCATTTAAAATCTTAAGTAAAATGTATGCGTTTATAAAAATATCCCGATTAAAACTTTGATATACATTTTAAGATATAGTTTTGCCGAAAATAAACCGATTTCAAAATAATAATTCAACCGCCACTTTGCTTTAACATAATAAAAATACTCAAATAGAAATACTTAAATACTTTAATGGGCCTTATTACAATAAATGATTTAAACCAAAGTACTTAATAATAAACTAAATAAAATAGATAAAATGTCTTCTACATGGGCCACCTCGTATCCACTCCAACCCGGTCCAATCACCACGACTCATCTGCGATGTTTAATAAAAATTGGGTGAGTCATACAGACTCAGTGTGTAATTAAACCACTGAATTCCACCCACATATTAAACCACAAATTAACCCATATAACAGATAACAAATATCATATTCACATATTATCACGTTCTGGGCTTGGCCCATATTCAAATCACTTATCAGATAACAGGGTAATTAACCGCATAATTTCCACATATCGGGCTTAGCCCATTTCCACACTGATCCACATTCATATACTGAGCTTGGCCCATTTCCACATTAATCCACATATCAACTGGGCTTGGCTCATTTTCATTAATCCACATATCAACTGGGCTTGGCCCATTTTCACATTAATCCACATATCAACTAAAATTATGCAAAGTGCACCCAACCCAACCTAGGGTCCATCCTCTACACACCCCCGTATCCAACCACCACACACCAGGGGATTAATAAATCACCCTCTCCTTTTCACTCCAAAAGGCAATCAATGCCGACCACGTGCAATTAAGCACAATAATCCACAACGCGACCTCAGTCAGCGCCAATCCACGATGTAGCCGTAGCTAACACCAAAACCACGATGGGACACATAGTCACTCATCAACCACGATATGGCACATAGCCGATATCAACCATGATGAGGCACACAGCCACTCATCAAGCCACGCGAACTAAATCGCAATTAATCCACAACGTGACCTCAGTCAACGTCAATCCACGATGTAGCTCAAGGCTAACATCAAACCACGTACTCGAAGTACACCCGTACCTTCTTTCATATCATATCCCTCCCATGCTCATGCAACATGTAATAGTGACATAATAAATGGATATGATATTTCGAATCCTCAAAACTAAGCTTGTCTTTATTTAAAACTTATACATTTAAATTTAAGAAGGATATTCGGTAATTTGGGTCAAATTAAAATAAGTTAGGGCACAATTTCTCAAAATTCTAAATACAGAATATTGCCTTTGCTTTTAGAAATCCTTTTCTCGAGATACCAAAATGTCATATTCAGTGAGTTGGAACACAACATTTTTAAATTCCCGAGAATAAGCTTTTATTTAATCCAAATGTTTTGGTTTAAAAATAATTGGTTCTTTTGACTCGATGAGAAAAATCGAAACCCAATAAGTTAAGTGCGACTTCTTTTTTCGGATCTTTGAACGCAAAATGTTTGTTATTTTCAAAACGAAAATTGTAATGCATCGAATAAAATGTGGCATAATCGTAGTAAAATGGGACACAATTTATAGTATACATGCATAATAGAGTAAAAACGAGGGAAACAATATAAGTAACAATAATAAAAACAAAAATAAATAATAACTAAAACAAATAATTTATGTAAAAAAATTGGTAAAAAATGATAAAATAAAATAAAAGCTAATAATAAATCAATAATAATAGTAATAATAGTGGAACTAATAATAAAATAATAATAATAAAAAATACTAATAAATATAATAATAATAGTAGTAGTAAAAAAATAATATTAGTAATAATCAAAATAATAGTAATAGTAATAATAACAATAACAATAACAATATCTATAGTAGTAGTAATAATAATAATATTATTATTATTATTATTAAAATTAATAATAATAATAATAATAAAATATCCAAAATCACAAAAGAAATAAAAAAAAAGGACGAAATTGAACCTAAAACCAAAGTCTGGGGCAAATCTGAAAATAGATAAAGAGGTAAGGACTGGATCGAGTGCGCGAATAACATGGAGGGACCGAAAGGGAAAATATCCCTGCCCTCTAAAACGGCGTCGTTCGAGTAAGAGCCCAATTGGAATCACGGTAAATTATGGGGCCAAATTCAAAAAATAAAAAAAAACTAAATTAAAACAAGTAAAAATGCGGAAGGGCCTACAGCACAATTATCCCACCAAAGGGAAAACGCGCGGATCCTATCTTCGGGTCGAGTCGCGCACACGAGCTAAGGTAAAACGACGCCCTTTTGGCGTTTGTGCATTGGCCCAAATTGGCGCCGTTTTGTAGGGCCTATTTAAGTTAAAAATTTTCAACAAAAATTCATTTTCAGCCACCTTTAAAAAAAACGAAAACCGTTTCCCCCTTTTCTCTCAGCCCCTCTGCCGAGGCCTGAGTCCGGCGAGAACTCAGGCACACATGCACACACGCCTGAGAAAGCTCAAGAAATGTTTTTCTCTCTTTTTTTTATACTATTTTTTAGACTTTTGTTTTATATTCACAAACTGTTTCAAAGAAAAAAAAGAAAAGAAAGGAAAAAAATGAAAAAAGAAGATGAACCAAAACCTTTCTGTTTTTACGTTCTTTCTATTGATATTTTGTGTGTAAAAATATCCAGGGGGCTACAACGATTTTTAGTTCGACTTTATAAAGCCGAAATCCAAAATAAAAATGAAAAATACATCGTTTTTTCCCTTTTTTTTTATTGCTATGTTGTCTGTTTGTTTATTCTGTTCGCAGGTACAGAGGTGACATGGCACGCGGTGGTACGTGGAGGAGTACAAAGGCCGTACGGAGGAGCTGACGTGGCGTGGAGAGGCATTGGGGCTGTTGCAGCGCACAACGATGGCTAGGGTTTCAATTTGTTCTAATTTTTTGGGCTAATCAGGCCAATTTTTGAATTGGGCTTGTATTGGTTTTTGTTTATTTTGGACTGTTATTGGACTTGGTTTATTTTTATTTTTTCGTTTTAATTTAGTTAATGGGCCCCGAGCATAAATTGGGTCCTAAAATGATGACATGGTTCAAGATAGTTAAAGCAAAAAGGTAAAGTCTTATTCATTTTGTGGAAACTACGCAGCGGAAAAGGTCTTTGCTGTTGTTGGTTTAGTCCCAAAGGAATAAAGAAAGACAACTAAAGAAGGAACACATATAAAAAGATATTCACATTAATGTTACTAGGGAGAACAACATAAATGGGAGAAACAAAGATCATACCGAGCAAGGGAAAATTTGCAATCGGTAGATTAAAAGGAAAAAACATAAGACTCAAGTACCAAAAGTACCTAAATTTACTCAAGTAACAAGTTTACCAACCTAGTTACATACCGTAAGACTCAACATACAAAATAGCAACAAAATGACTTTCGAGTTGAGCTGGAGAAAATGAATGCTTGACCATGTATTTACTAAAGCTCCCATCCGAGACCTACGCACAAAAATAAACATAACTATTCGCTGAGTAATATATACTCAAAAATACTAACATAATTTAAATTAAATTATAAAATTGAATAAACAAATAAGTAAGAAGATTAAATATATTATTAACATGCATGAAATTAAATCTTTAACATAGTCTAATTTCTAGCAACTTGTTTTAAGAAATCGAATTTCTCGATTTCAATTGAAGTAATTTGCTTCAATTTGATCCTCGATTTCAATTCTAATCTCACCTAAGCTAATCCGAAGTTCTAGTTACTGCTCTCTAACCTGTATTTCTCTTACCCGGATTTTCTAAACTTGTATTTTCTTTTCTTCCACTTAATCACGTGATTTTTTTTCTTTCTTTTCCTACTTCTAGTCCAGACTTTGAGGTGTGACAGTTTCTAAATATATTTAAAGAGAAAACCAACTTGCTTACCTTTCATATATTTTCAGAAATAATTGATCTCGAAAAAATTGGATCCCTATATCAAAACATTAAAATAACAATATTCATTTAATATGAATTAAAAAAACAATTTTACAATGATAATATAATTTTTCAATATTCCTTACAGTTTTATTGTTTTTGCATAATTGATTAAACCTTCAAATAGATGAAGATACAGTTCTGGCAGTAGCGTGCTCAACTCCTTCTCAATGTTAATGATGCTAATCTATAAAATAAACAATTTAAGTAAAAGTTAATAACAAAAGTAAATAAAATATCATAATAAAAAATGTTGAAATCTTACATTTTGTGCTACATTTTCGTTGTAATGACGGTAAACATTAGAGCAGTACCGTACTACACAGGCATAGCTGGTTGGATGTCTAAATTTTGTTTTCTTGTATATAGAGTTAAACACTGGATGACTTTTCACCGCCAACTCCCATTTATATGAATATTTCTTTCGCAATGAGTATAGGGAATTATCAAGAAGACGCCACTTAATCTCTCCACGCTTTATCATGTGATCCAGATTTATAATAAAATGAAACTTATCAACAGATCTCCAAAATAAAGGCGCATCCAGTAGAAACGCGGGACTCAAGTATTTCCTACCCATTTGGACATAGGCAAATAAGTAAATAAAAAAAATTATGAAATTAATGAAGTAAACCATATGAGTTGTCGAACTCTAAAATAAATATATGAAAGATAACTTACAACTTTTGAGAATCGAGCTGGGTAAGAAAACATGATAGCTCATTTGGCATATTGAAATTCCGATAATTTTGGATAATATCTTCGAATGGCAGATTGACGATGCCATTCAGCAAATATTTTAACCCATCAATATCACCTTCCATTGGTTGGTCAGATGCATTTAAATTGGGTAAAAACTTTACCCTCCCACTGAAATTAGTGATGAATATAGACTTTGCCGGGCTTTGCGTGTAAATGCTCTTATTACTCTTAGCCCATATACAAGCCACATCCTTTAAGATCTTACTGAAATCCTCACTAATGTAATTGAACCATTCGCGCTGATTTCGGTTACTACTTTCCCACATATTCATCTTTTCTTTAAAATATGTTAGAATATTTTTAGAATATTCTAGTGCAACCAGCCATTTATCTTGATACCGTACAAGATGATGGCAACTTAATATCCAGTCATCGTGATGCTCTACTAAATGTGTGTATAATTCTAAAGCTTTGTCTTCTTCTTCAAACGATAAGAAAGTGGAGCTAATTTCTTTTCCCGAAATCTTTAGCATTCCATAATACACAATGTCATCCCGGTTTATAATAGCACAATCTGGGATTCCGACATAGTCTGCTTTGCAAACCAAAAATAAAAATTAAATTAACAAAAGAGACATGATTAAATGAAGAATTAACTACCAAAGCAAGATTGCTGCAATCTTATGCTAATACTATTATTTATGTAAGTTTTGACTTCTAACTTTAGAAAATGTTTAAATATTTTTAAGTCATAATGAAATTAAATATTTTAAAGGCTTGATAAAAACATATTTAAAGGATTAACGGAAAATATAAAAATATGCATGGATTTTAAAAAACATATATATACATGCAATAATGATGAATTGGCAATGTATTAAGAATATCATACAAATTTTGTATCAATAAAAATATGCATGCAATGGGTGCAAAAGGCATCGATTCTAATTTGATTTCCATTAGAGAACTTTTCTAGAGGGCAAAATTCTTTACATGACTTATCTGGGTAACCACTAAAGGTTCGGCATTCTACTTAGGGTAGGCTCTTAGGGTTTACTATATGTGGTTTGGTTCTAAAGAGAGGGTACCCGAACTAGCAGATTCCTCAATCCTCACCCATTATAGGCTCATATGGATCGAGTTCAGTTCAGGGGAACACATTTCCCTATGGCCATGCGGAGGTGAAAACCTCACGAAGCACATAGGTACAGATGTGTTCCGGAAGCAGTCCACTAGCCCATGCGGAGGTGAAAACCTCACGAAAGCTTAGTTTCTCACTCCCACTTAAAGGTGCGACCACAACAGTCATGCAATGCAATGCCAAAACACTTCATGAAACTTGACATTATAGCACAAACAAATACGTTAAAACGCGGCGTGTGAAAACAATTTTCTAAATTTTCAATTGAAAGGAAAAAAATTAATCAATTTATGGCCTGACTCTCAACCATTCCCCAGTGGAGTCCCCAAGCTGTCGAAACCATTTTTATCGAGTTTTGAAAAATAGGAACCGACTTTAAAAAACAGGGAGTCGCCATCGATCCTTTTTGTTTAGGTGTGATCAGGTCACTTATAAAAATATTTTTAGTCTGCAAAACTAAAAAGCGAGTTCGGGAGTCGGTTACGTGCAAGGAAGGGTTAGCACCCTTGCAACGCCCAAAATTGGTACCAAAATTGATTAACGTTGTCCTAATATCGAAAACTTGAAATGTTTAGGGTAACAAAAATTTGAAAGAAAACTAAACCGGAATTGAATCACAAGATGATCTCGTTTCAAAGGGATAAAAGTACTATACCCAACACGTTAGGATATAACGCTTTTATGCTCTGACACTGAGATCATCTTTGACCTTCAAAACATGTAAAAAAAAAAAAAAGGGTGTTTGGATATTTAGTTGAACGAAAAATCGACACCCAACACGTTAGGGTGTAATTTTCCCTACTTCTAAACACACAAGCATTGCCTCGTTTTTTTCTTTTTGAAAAATATACAATCTTTAGACTGATTCAATATATGCTTTTAACAAAAGAAAACCATTAGAAAGAATTCAAACACATCTAAAACTCAAAAAATATTTAGGGTGAAAATTTTGGGAAGAAAATTAATTAAGTCGAATTGAATCTCAAGATTAACTTTCGTTTAAAGGGATAAAAGCATCATACCCAACACGTTAGGATATAACACTTTAGCTACACTTATCTGATTAGTAATAAGTGATCATACGTAAAACCATAGTTATACTATGGCAAAGTGGAAGTGAAATACTCAATTTTCCGTAATCATTCTCTAATTTGATTAAGAATGGTAAGTGACAAAAAGGGCCCAAAAGAGTTAAAGTAAATGAATAAATGTTAGTGAGTTTATACAATAGGACTTATCAAATTGTGGTTGACAGGTGAACTTAGTAATTGTACATAATGTATAAGTGTATGAATGTTTGGTAAGATTTATATTTTATGCCTATGAACTTACTAAGTTTCTATAAACTTACTTGAGTGTATTCAATGTCTTATGTAGATTGAAGTATAAATATACGGAGGATCGGATCAACACTGAGGATCACACTATCAAGATTATCTCCGGTAGCTTTTGTAAATTTCCTTTTTGATTTATATGGCATGTACATATTTGATGATTATATAAATACTAAAACTTGTTTAATGAATATGCATTAAAGAGTGATGAATATGCTAAATAATATAATCATAATAGAAGTATGAATTGGTATCAAAGTGGATTGGATTGGTTGGTTTTAAAATTGCAGGGAAGATTGGATATTTATAAAGGGGCTATATTGAATTCATAATAAAAATAATATTAACTCTAGTTGTAGAGCGGAAAATGCCGAAGTGCCAGTCACGGCAATAGTAGCCACATGAGCGTGCGAGCGCACGTGTGGGGCTTCGACGCGATAGTTGAGGCCATCAGTAGTATTCTTATGGGTTGGGGCTGCTTGGGCTTAGGCCGAAGTGGGCCCAATGGGCTCGTGGGCCCAATTGAATAAAATATATGATAGTGTAGTATATAGTGAACTAGAGTAGGTGTATCTCATATCGTGGCTAGATTTGTGTTAGGTGGGCCACACGAGCATGTGGGCCTAAATGGACCTAATAGGGTTTTAGGCCCAATAGTCCGATACAACCGAAATGGTAGTGAGTCACTCGAGACGACATTAGGCCTTCGTAAGGCCATTGCAAAGTTGAAATTACTGAAATACCTCGATAGGTAAATTACGAAAATACCCTTGGTGGGTAAAATTATCATATACCCTTAAAGGTAGTTTTAGCGTGATTGTGTGTAGACCCTAACACACTTTATTTTTAACTGTATTATTAATGGTATGGGCTGAAAAGCTGGAGAAGGCTGTGTATACATTCGAAATACCCTTGCGGGTAAGGCGGGAGAGGCTAGGTACGTGTCTGTAATAACTTAATATTAAGTTGGATGTACATAATAATTTATTGCCTTGTTACTAGAATGTTACATTCATTATGACATATATATATTGTGCATGGAACATGGGAATGATGATAAAGAGGAAGTGATAAGGTCACGTAGTGATCGGTGGCTCTGCCACATTTGATTATAAGGTCACATAGTGATCAGTGGCTCTGCCACAAATGATTTATGAGGTCACATGGTGATTGGTGGCTAAGCCACAATGGATCTTAATGTCACATAGTGATCATTGTTATAACCAGTAGCATGACCGCCGAGAGCGGGTGTAGCGGATAGAGGTTGATTGTAGAAATCCCCATGGTGTGTTGTTGGTTGGTGCGGGTTAGCGTGTACAGGATGGAAAAACTAGGTTGGGTTGGGACATGTTGCATTCATTTATTTCTATGCCACATTGAGTGGGCTCAGGCCCAACATGCATTTGTGGGCTACGAGCCATTTATGTGTTTCGGGGAATTTACACACTGAGTCACGATGACTCACCCTTTGTTTAATTTTGCAGGTAATCATTAGATCGTGGATCTGGGAGCCGAGGCGGACTTGTGGTGGCCATGCAATGTTTTCTCAGAAACTCGTTTCTTTTATTTGGACTTATTTTTATTTAGGTTTTTGTTATGTAATAAGGCCACTATAATTTTAATTTTGGTATTTTATTTGGTTTAGCTTTTAATTTGATTATCAAGCTATTATTATTAAATGTTCAATACGGAATTTCCTAAACCCTTAATAACTATTTTCCAAAATGTTAACAAAAGGATAACAAGCGAATATATATTTAAACTCGAAATTTTTAACAAACGCGCAGTTTTGAAACAACCCTTTTATGTGACATGCCAGATCCGGTTGTAATGTTTCGGCCGAGTTTGGGGTGTTACAATTATGGTATCAGAGCCTAGGTTCAAAAACTCGGCTGTAGGTTTGGGTTCAAAAATGTTTTCAAAGGATGGTTTGGAAAATGGTTTAGAAAAATATATATCTCTTTTTCTGGAAGTATGGCACTCGAGTCTTCTGCACCAATCCATGCTGTAAGTTTCTTGATACTTTGCTTTGTTATATGTTGTATTTTTGGTATCTATTCTATGTGTTTGGTTTGGATGTGATGTTCGGATATAGAGTTGGTTGTGTATGAAATATTTGTCTTCTTTAATGGCTAGGTGTTTTTGAGTATGTGTAGGAGTTCTAAATTCTAGTTAAAAGTATATTAGTGTTATTAAGATCAGAGTGCGTAGCAAGAGTGTAGTGCTGTAGGTTAGGATGTAATACTGATAGTTAGTTGGAAATTTCGAGGACGAAATTTCTTTAAGGAGGGTAGATTTGTAACATCTCGAAATTGGGCCTAGTAGGATTGAGCCCAATGGGCCTTGAGCGTAGTAGCGTTTAAATTTTTGCAGAATAAGAGATTGGCTTAAATGCAAGTTGGACCTATTAGATAAGTGATTTTGGAAGGTTAGAGGGCTTCTATGAAGTCCCGATATCAAACTTTGGCTTTGGGGAAATTTTGATTTTAGGTGAAAAAAACCCTGGGAGTTGGTAGGTAGGCTTTAAAAATAAAATGTGGAGGAAAATGACACAAGTGCAGTGTGTGGTGTAGTGGCAAAGTGACGCCACATAAGAGACAAGGGGATGACGCCACAAGGAAGGAAGGAGGTCCAAGGTTCAAGTCTTGGCTTTTGCATTTTGGTTTTCTTTTTACACGGACCTTAGAAGTTGGCTATAGATTCATAGTTTATTGCGCATGGTTTTAAATACAAGAGGAGCTTGTGGCCAAGTGGTTAGCGGCGTGGATTATGTGACAAGGGAGCCTGGGTTCGAATCTCATGAAAAGCAAGGGAGTATTTATTTTGCGGATTGGACGGTAAGAGTTTCAGTTGAATTTAAACTCTAGTGACGAAGGGATCTGTAATATCCCGGATTTATGGCTTATGCATTTGTGCTTAAATATATGTGAATGCATGCTTTTGTGTGTTATGAATGTGTTGTATGAATTTTGTGAACTTTAAGAAATAGGAGAGTGCTTTGGAAATTATCAGCTTTTAAGAGGGAGCTAGGCAGAGAAGGCCTTAAAAGAAATTGTAGGTGAAATATAACACAAAAATGGGCTTGGAAAAGTGGCAAGGAGGCGCCACTTAAAGCCCGATGAAGTGACGCCACAAGGAGTGTCGGGGAGGCCTAGGTTCGAGCTACAAGGGAAGCAAAATAAAGGTTTTATTTTGCAAAGCAGAGATGAGCAAAAGAAGGGACGGCACTAAGGCTAAATTTTAGGAGCTTTAATCCTTTTATTTTTTTAAGAGATAAATGGTGATAATTAATTAAGATAAGGATAAATGTTGGATTATTTTTATTAATTTGAATAAGGTGATAATTGAGAGATAAAGTTATCGAAATAGGGAGAGTTGGCGAATAGGGGCTCTAGGTAGAGTAATTTCGGCAAAAAGGGGAAAAGGGTGGCCATTCTTTTCTTCACTTTTTCCTTCTGCCGAATTCTCTAGCAATATTTCTCTTCTCTTTTATTTTGCCAAAGCCGAAAAATTCTTCTCCTAATCCACCTGAAACACCCCAAACCCAAATTTACAAGCCCTGACCGGATCTGGTATGTCACTGCGGAAAAACGTTTGAGAAGATTCGATCTAAAGATAAAATCATGACAACTTGTTGAGTTTGTAAAACGGTGACCATTTAAAATCTTAAGTAAAGTGTGGCGTTTATAAAAATATCCTGATTAAAACTTTGATATACATTTTAAGATATAGTTTTGCTTAGAAAATAAACCGGTTTCAAAATAATAATTCAACCGCCACTTTGCTTTAACATAATAAAAATACTCAAATAGAAATACTTAAATACTTTAATGGGCCTTATTACAATAAATGATTTAAACCAAAGTACTTAATAATAAATCTGAATAAAATAGATAAAATGTCTTACATGGGCCACCTCGTATCCACTCCAACCCGGTCCGATCACCACGACTCATCTGCGATGTTTAATAAAAATTGGGTGAGTCATACGGACTCGATGTGTAATTAAACCACCGAATTCCACCCACATATTAAACCACAAATTAACCCATATAACGTATAACAAATATCATATTCACATATTATCACGTTACGGGCTTGGCCCATATTCAAATCACTTATCGGATAACGGGGTAATTAACCGCATAATTTCCACATATCGGGCTTAGCCCATTTCCACACTGATCCACATTCATATACTGAGCTTGGCCCATTTCCACATTAATCCACATATCAACTGGGCTTGGCCCATTTTCACATTAATCCACATATCAATTAAAATTATGCAAAGTGCACCCAACCCAACCTAGGGTCCATCCTCTACACACCCCCGTATCCAACCACCACACACCAGGGGATTAATAAATCACCCTCTCCTTTTCACTCCAAAAGGCAATCAATGCCGGCCACGTGCAATTAAGCACAATAATCCACAACGCGACCTCAGTCAGCGCCAATCCACGATGTAGCCGTAGCTAACACCAAAACCACGATGGGACACATAGTCACTCATCAACCACGATATGGCACAGCCGATATCAACCACGATGAGGCACACAGCCACTCATCAAGCCACGCAAACTAAATCGCAATTAATCCACAACGTGACCTCAGTCAACGTCAATCCATGATGTAGCTCAAGGCTAACATCAAACCACGTACTCGAAGTACACCCGTACCTTCTTTCATATCATATCTCTCCCATGCTCATGCAACATGTAATAGTGACATAATAAATGCATGCACATGTCATTAAGGCAGACAATCGTATTTCCATAGGCATGTTTACATTCACATAGGCACATTCACTGTAATAGCCTAAATTTTCAGTGGTGTCGGAATAGTGATTCGAGGTCACTAAATCTGACAAGTGAGTAGAAAATATTATTAATTTAGTGAGTATGAGTTAAATGTAAAGTTAAAAAAAAATTGAAATAGTAAATAGTGTACTAGAAAAAAAAATAATTAGAATCGAAAACGAGGTATCGAGACCTCGGAGATTTTTAATCTAGCCATAAATATTTTATGAATATTTATGGAGTGTTAATAAGTTAGTATTAAAGTTTCGTCAAGAAATTTTAAAGTTCTAATAGTTAATTGAACAAAAAGGACTAAGTTGTAACAAATGCAAAGTTATGAGAAATGATTAAATAGCTTAAATGATAAAAGAAAGAGGGCTTAAAGGCAAATAGACCCAAGGTCTATTTGGGCTGGACGGCAAGGGCATGAAATCATAAAGAAAATAAGGAGAAGTAAGGGCAAAATTGGAATATTGCAAAACTTACTTAATAAAACTAGGACTAAAGTGGAATTATCAAGATTTCTCTTTACTTCTCTGCATTCTCATCTGCAAAAACACCATAGAAGGGTTTCCCTAAGCTGGTTTTTCATATTTTTACTGCAAGTAAGTTCAATTCTTGATTATTTCTTGAAACTTTTGTGTTTTTGCGACTTTTACAACTAGGTCCACTTGGTGAATTCATTAGTTTTAGATTTTATGAAAGAAGTTTGAAGTTGCTATGAATATGTGCTGGAAGTATATGATGATTTAGCATGGAATTAGAACTTTAAATGGTTTATATGCTAATTTTATTGAAAGAATTGAATAGAAAGTGAATGTTTGGGACCTAATTTTAAAAGAATTTGAAGTTAGGGTTTTTATGTGGAAATTCTGAATTCCAATAGGTTTGAAATAACTTATAATGATTAGGTAAAGTATTAATTTACAAAAATCAGCTTAATTGAGGGGTAATTGATCAAGGACTGAATTGTATGAACTGTGAAATTTGGGGCAAATGGAAATCAACACTTTGCACTAAAACAGTTTTGGACAGCAGCAGCAGTCTAACTTTGAAAAATCACCAAAATTTGTAGAAATCGAATTAGAGGATGAATAAAATATGAAATTAAATCTTATTGAGTCTAGTTTCTTATAGAAGAAACGGTGTAAGCAATGAAATTGTAAATCATGATATATAATAGGTTTTATGAGACAAGGTCAGAATGATTTCGGGTTCCCCTGTTCTGACTTTGAAAAATCATCAAAAATTGTATAAAAATAATTAGGGTCTTAAATTTATATTATTAAAATCCTGAATGAGTCTATTTTCAACCGAAACAAACTTTAACATCATCCAAATCCTGTAAAAGGCGATAATTAATTTTTAGTGAAGATGGGTCGGAACTGTCAGACAGAAGAACAGGGGTGACTTTAAAGAATAAATTGTACTTATTGGCCAAACCAAAAATTCTAAAAATTTTATGGTAAGAATATATGTGAGTCTAGTTTCAGTGAAAATTATCGGATCTTAAATTAAAGTTCTGTATCTCAAGATAAAAATAATTTATTGACTTTAACACAGATGGACAGCTTGAATATCCATATAAGTAAATAGTGAAATTATAGATAATGTTACTTATATGTGGGTTGTAATCATTAAGGATGTGAAATAGAGTAAAGATGAAACCAATACTGATAAGTGAATGATTTTACAATGATAGATCGAGAACCCAAAGCAAGTCGAGGAAAAGAAAAGTAGTAGTGATTAGTCCCCGAATTTTTCAAATTCGCAAATCGACTTCGGTAAGTTCATATGGCTGAAAATTAATGATTAAATGTTAATTTCATGAATTATACAATGTATGATGAGATATACGTATTGATGAATTGAGAATAAAACAACAATGCGAAAACTAAATAAATGATCAAATCGAGCGGAACATCGGATTTGATGCTTTTGATCGAGGCAAGTGAAAGTGAAAAGTGGTAGCTCCGATTACGATCGGTGAAAAGTGGCGCTCCAAACACGATCGGTGAAAAGTGGTAGCTCGGCTACCGATCGATGAAAAGTGGTAGCTTGGCTACAAGTGACAAGTGATAAGTGGTAGCTTTAGCTACGCTTATCCGATTAGTAATAAGTGATCATACGTAAAACCATAGTTATACTATGGCAAAGTGGAAGTGAAATACTCAATTTTCCGTGTCGTTCTCTAATTTAATACTAAGCCACGGTGGATCTTAAGGTCACATAGTGATCATTGTTATAACCAGATAGCATGATCACGAGACGGCGCGTGTAGCGAATAGAGGTTGATTGTAGAAATCCCCATGGTGTGTTGGTTGGTACGGGTTAGCGTGTGCGGGATGGAAAAACTAGGTTGGGTTGGGACATGTTGCATTCATTTATTTCTATGCCACATTGAGTGGGCTCAGGCCCAACATGCATTTGTGGGCTACGAGCCATTTATGTGTTTCGGGGAATTTACACACTGAGTCACGATGACTCATGTAATATCCCGGGTTAGGGGCTATTTTGTTGTTGCATGTTATTGCATGTGTTAGTGCGCTGTGTTGCTATTTCGGTGTTTTAGGGGTTTAATTATAGGCTAAGTGAATGCCTGAGTAGGTAGGAAAATTCTAGTTTTTGGCCTTAGATGTGGGGAGCTGATAGAATTGGGGCTTAAGGATAATAAAATGGAATTTCTTTGCACAAATAAGGAGCTGGCAAGGGTGGCAAGGGGGAGCTTGGTATGGCGTCACATGCAGATGGAGTGGAGGTCCAGTGCTCGAGCAGCAGGAGTCCCCTTTTTGTCACCTATTTTGGGACGGCATGGGGGAGTGGTTGAAGTCAAATCAAACACTACCTTGGACCAAGTCTTACCTTTCAAATGAAAGGTAGGGAGCGAATTTAGGAGTGTGACTTGGTCCACTCTTTTGAATGAATGAATGGGAGCATTTGGTGGGATTTGGCCGAATGTTTGGGGTGGTTGGAGGAAGTGGCCGAAACTTGGAGAGCTTGGGGAGTTAGTGGCCGGTTTTGGTGTAGTGGGAGTGTGCCAAATTTCATTTGGGAAAGGTGCATTTTCGGTCACAAACTCTTTTTGGTAAGCCAATTTTCTTTTAGTCAAAAGCTAGCAAAAACTTCAAGATTTCTTCTCTCTTTCTCCTTTAACCGATTGTGCAAGTAACTATTTGCCAAAAATTCTTTTCATCTCTTGTTTGGTAGTAGCCGAATTTCTTCAAGTAAGTCCTCATTTTCTTCCTTTTCAAAACCGAAAGCTTAAGCAATTTCACCTTGCCGAATTTATTTTCCTTTTCTCTCAACCTTCTTGTTAGCCGAATGCACCCTTACATTTTCTCTTCTTCTTCACCTGCATAAGCCGAAACTAGTACCAATTGTTCTCTTATTCATTTTTCTTCTCTCTTCTTGAAAAACACTAGTGCCGAAACCTACCATTCCCTTCCCAACCGATTTCTCCATTCTTCTTGTCCATCTTTTTGTGTGCCGAACCCTTATCAACTGCCAAACTTTCTTTTGTCCTTCTCAAAACCTGTTGCCGTAATCTCTAATTCTTCCCTTGTTCACACTCCATTTCTCATCTTTGAAAGCCGAACATAGGTGTGTGTAAAGCACCAAGGCCGAACCTTCTCTCCCTCCCCCTAGTGGTTTCTTGGCCGAATTTTTGGGTGTTGGTAAGTGCAAGGCCGAATGGCCATAACTCCCTCTGTTGGTTCTTTGTTGGTTATGGTTTGATTAAGGGCCGACTATGGGCATTTTGGAAGGATTCTAATCTCTTCATTATAGGACATCAAAGGGTTTCAAGCAAACAAGAGGGCCATCTTCATTTGCTAAGTGATTAGGTAAGTGTGGTAAGTAATATTACTACATTCTTTCGATTTCTTTAAGATGGGCTACAAGAGATTAATGGTTCTATTTCTAGGTGAAGGCCGATTATCAAAAGAGCCACTTTTGGTTCGGGGTTTGTTTGGAAAGCAAACCAATAGCAAGGTAAGGGTGATTCGACAATCCTTGTTGGTCTAAATGGTGTTGGCGAATGTCTTTGTGCCTAACCCTATCTTTGGCCGATTGTAGGAGTCAATAATCGAGGGGCTTAGCATTCGTTCGTTGGGATTTCTAGGCTCGTAGTTACAGTGTGTAACTAACACACTTATACTTAGTAATATAATTGATAACCGTGTGATGACTAATGATACAAAGATGATGATTGATATGATACCCTAATGGGTATGATTATGGATTCGGGTAAGTCAGGATTACTATTTTTTTTATGATGAGTTATATGTTACCATGACTATGGGTATATGTGACATGAGATATAGCATGAGATGCATGATTATATGATATGCATGATTACATGAGTATGGCATATTGATGGGTATTACGAGTTGAGGGAGCAGTGATGTTTTGTCTTGTGAGCACCAGTGCTTTGGTAGCACAACTTTGTGACTTTGGGTCACGAGAGGTTTGGCACCTCCAGAGGTTTGGTACCTCGGCGTCGTCCCGTGGCTTAGTTCCACCGTGGGTTGGCCCCACGCAGATGATTATACTGGGATTGACGCCAAGTGTTTTGGTAACACACGATGGGTTGGCCCCATCACCAGATTTGTGACTACAGTCACCAGTGCTTTGGTAGCACATTGTGTCTTTGGGACACCAGTGGTTTCGCACCACATTGCAACTTGTCCCTGTGGTTTGACCACCGTGGGTTGGCCCCACTTGAGATATGGGATTGTCTCGCTAGTGTTTTGGTAACACACGATGGGTTGGCCCCATCACACGATTTGTGACTTCTGTCACCGGTGCTTTGGTAGCACAACCGTGTCTTTGGGACACCAGTGGTTTGGGACCACATTGATGGATATTATGTCTTTGGGACATCGGTGTTTTGGTAACACATCGTGATTTATGTCACCAAAGTGGTTTGGTACCACGCGGGGTAGAAAGGAGTATGGATGGTTAGGATCGGGTTGCATTGATTGTATTGCTATGTATGATGTGCGTTAGCATGTTGATTCTATCGGGGCGGGGATTTACACACTCGAGTCACTCGACTCACCCTCTCCTTTGACATTTCGGTGACTCGTGAAGCGCGGACTTGGGCCGGGAGGGACTCGGGGTGCACATGCCATGCGTTAATAAATGCTTGCTCGATTTATTGCTTTTGGGTACTTAGTTTTGTTTATTTTTATTTGGATTTGTAAAAGCTTTTAAGATGTGCTTTATAATGTTTATGCTTTATGTTGGATCTTTAATATCTTTGTAACAAAATAACTTGGTACAAATTTTGTTAAAATTTGGAAAGACGACGTTTTCAAACCAACAAAGCGTCGTTTTCAACTATACCATCGGGTATCACATTGATTTTATAAACCAATACAAACTCAATTGTTTTCTAACATGGAATCAAACTTTTACTAAGTTTAAATGTTTTAGTAGCAACATTAAAACAACTTGTTTCGAGAAAGGAACAAAGTTTTATCAAGTCTTTTTGGTACAAACTCAAATTTTCAAACACGTTTTCCCTCGTAACATACCAGATTCGGTCGTGGTGTTTGGACCGGGTTTGGGGTGTTACAATTGTGGTATCAGAGCTAAGTTCAAAAGCTCGGCTGTGGGCTTGAGGCCCAAACTGTTTTCAAAAGTTTGTTTTAAGTGTTTTGTGATGGAATACATAGTTTACAAGGCATGGCACCGAGTCTCCTGCACTGATTCGCCGGGTAAGTAATTCTAACTCTTCTGTGAATTACTATTTGTAGAAGGGTAGGTGATATGGTACGTAGTTAGACTTATAGGACTTGAACCCTAGGACTAGATCCCTCAAACACTTGAACTAAAGCATAAGACTTAAAGCACTAAACCAATCAGTGACTCGACCACGGGGCTAGGGTGTGGTAACTCTGTGCACGCATGTCTAGGAGAGGATCCTAAGAGCTTGGTATTTAAGCGGTCCTCGTGACTCACCTCCTCTTCGCAGTATCCCACAGTGCGTGGCTCGAGTTCACCATGACCAAGAAGGCTAGGTCATAGACTTAACCTAACGACTAAAACCCGAAAAGGGAATTAGCTATGTTTTCAAAAATACAACAACAACCCTAATGTTTTCAAACTTTTTGCAATAAACTCTTTCAAAACTAAAAATGTCGCATTTACAACAATTTTCTCGAAAAACCTGATTTATGGGAAAATTACAAAAATGCCCTAGGGTAAATTTACTAAGATGCCCTTGGTTTATGAAATATCAACTCAATGATTTTGCCCCAAACTTTCAATGATGTTACGGAACTCAAACACTCTGTTTTACAAAATATCAATCGAAATTTTGATTTTGGAAAATTTACGAAAACGCCACTAGTTGGTGAAAATTACTAAAATACCCCTGGTTTCCAAAACGAAGTATTTTACAAAATTTTCAAAGAACATTCTCAAATTTTTGGAATTTCAAATTGACCGGTTTTACGAAAGTTTAAAATATCTTTTATTACGAAAATACCCTGTAGGGAAAATGACGAAAATACCCTTGGGCTAGAATGGGCAGCAATGTCCGAAGAGTGAATAGGTATGGAAAGGGTTAAGGCATGAATGTATAATCTCTTTTGGATGAATATGATAGAAGACTGAAACCTTGATTGCTCGAAAGAACCCCTGAATAAACTCTATTCATAAAATTCCTTTGCGGTTAAGAAAGTGGAACGTTACTAATGCATAAAAATCTTTTTAATCAGAAACGTAGATCGTTTAGACATGAGCACTCGAGGCGGGCGTGGTCGTAATACTCGTGGTAGAGGTAGGGGTAGAATGACGGTTTCTGAGCCCGTAGGATCTGGGCAGGGTTCAGAAAATGAGATGCCGGTTCCGCCACCAGCTGGAGGTGGTGAGTTCCAAGATCGACCGAGACGATGCGATGTCGCAGCGATCTTTGCGGTGTTGGAAAGAGTAGGTGTGTAAGTGGTGGTGCGGGAGTTAGGAAATCATTCTGAGAGACTCGGGCTAACGGGCCGAAGTTCTTCCGAGGTGTTTGGTGTTGCTCCTAGCATCTGCTGAATATTGGCTAGAGGCAACCGAGCGGATCATGGGCGATCTAGACTTGACGAGAGAGAAACTTAAGGGGATTGTATCGCTTCTCCGGGATGAGTCATACCAGTGGTGGCTCACGGTTCGGGACAGTGTGGCAGCTGAGGATCTGACATGGGATTATTTCAGAGCTGCTTACCAAAAGAAATACATCGGGGCTAGTTACATCGACTCCCAGCGAAAGGCATTTCTGAGGCTTGTTCAGGGGAGTAAATCTGCTTCTTTGAGTACGAGGCGGAATTCTGGTGAGTAGGTATGCCCGGGCATTGTAGCCACTGAGCATGAGAGGTGTGTTCGTTTCGAGGATGGTCTGCGAGACGAGTTGAGGCTGCTGATTGCTCCACAGCAGGAGCGCGAGTTCGCTGTCTTAGTTGAGAAGGCTAAGGTAGCCGAAGGTGTTAAGGAGTCGGTAAGACAGAACATGGACAGGAGTAGGCTTAAGAGGAGCTTTGGGTCTTGGGATCGTCGGGTAACCCGCGAGAGAGGGCTAGACCGAGTGGGCGCGAATCGATCTGCTAGATTTGGTCTTTGCTAGGCGGGGGACCGCCGCAGCGTAATCAGTGTGGGAAAACTCATTGGGGTGGTTGTTGGGCTGGTGGTAAAGGTTGCTTCGAGTGTGGTTCACTGGATCATCGCATCAGGGAATGTCCGCGTAGGATGGCCAGGATTCGATCGAGAGTCGGGGCGTGTCGGTTCGAGGTAATGGACCGCCACCGCAGAGGGCCGTGGTAATGGCGAGGTGGTAATGGATTTGGTCGAGGTCGTGGAGCACCGCGCGGTGTGCGGGTAGTTACGAGCACGGCGGCTGGTTTGGTGTATCTTTGCGAGGCGCCGCGAGGAGGGCGACGCACCGGGCGTAATCACCGTGCGTTTTTGATTTTTGGTTCTCCCTATCTTTAATTAATTGATTTGGGTTCCACGCATTCGTATGTTGCTAGTAGTATAGTTGAGACCATGGACTTAGACTCGACGATATCTTCTAGACAGGATGACCGTACTTAGCCCTCTAGGTCACTCAGTAGTGGTAGATAAGTTGTATAAGGATGTACCCTAGAACTCCAAGGGGTAGTTTTTGCCTTGATCCGATGGAACCGCCGTCCGAGGAGTTCGATCGATTCTCGGGATGGACCGGCCGGTGAAGTACCGTGCCAAGGTGGATTGCGCGGCTAAGCGCATGGTTCTATCGACGGATAAGGGAGATGAAGTGATTATGATAGGTAATAGGAGAGATTACTTATCCAATGTGGTATCGGCTTTAAAAGTCAGTAAGATGGTCGGGAAGAAATTTGCGAAGCGTATGTGGTTCATGTGTATGCCTTAGAGGCTAAGGAGTCCGCTGTTGAGAAGGTTCGTCTTGTTAAGGAATTTGTTGATGTGTTTCGGAGGAGCTTAGGGTTTGCCACCGGATCGTGAGGTAGAGTTTGGGATAGATCTGCTACCGGGGATCTGCGCCAAGGTGTCTATTGCTCCATATAGAATGGCACCAAAGGAATTGGTGGAGCTTAAGGCTCGGTTCGGAGCTGTTGGATCGAGGCTTCATTAGGCCAAGTGTTTCGCCGTGGGAGCGCGGTATTATTCGTCAAGAAGAAAGAGCGGTTCGATGCGGATGTGTATCGACTCATCGCCAACCGAATAAGTGACGATTAAAAACAAGTATCCGTTGCCACGGATAGATGACTTGTTTGATCACCAAAAGTGCATCGGTGTTTTCAAGATCGATTTGAGGTGCGGTACCATCAATTGAAAGTTAAGGAAGCGGATATCCATAAGACAAATGTTTGGACTCGATGCGGGCACTCACGAATTCTGGTAATGCCGTTCGGGTTGACTAACGCTCCGTGACTTTTATGGATATGATGAATAGGGTGTTTCAAAGATGATCTCGGATCGGTTCGTCGTGGTTTTTATTGGCGATATCTTGGTATATTCTAGGTCGGAGGAAGAGCATGATGCACACTTAAGAGTGGTGTGTGCAAGTTACGAGGAGAAGCAACTCTATGCTAAGTTCGGTAAGTGCGAGTTCGGCTTAGTGAAGTGACGTTTTTAGGTCATGTAGTATCAGCTGAGGGGATTAGAGTAGATCCTCGGAAGGTTGAGGCGGTTTTGGATTGGAAGCCTCCTAAGTCAGTGGCTGAGATTCGGAGTTTCCTGGGTTTGGCAGGATACTACCGAAGGTTTGTCGAAGGTTTCTCGTTAATTGCAGCACCGATGACTAAGCTGTTAAGGAAGGGAGTTCCGTTTGTTTGGGTGAGAAGCGGCGGGAGAGTTTTGATAAGTTGAAGAAGATCTTGACAGAGGCTCCTGTTTTGATTCAACCTGAGGCTGGTAAGGAATTCACGGTCTACTGCGATGCATCACACACGGGCTTGGGTTGTGTGCTGATGCAGGAGGGTAAGGTGGTGGCTTATGCTTCTCGGCAGCTGAGGCCACACGAGGTCAACTATCCGACGCACGACTTGGAGCTAGCAGCTGTAGTCTTCGCTCTAAAAATCTGGAGGCACTACCTGTACGGTGAGAAGTCAATCGTCTACACAGATCATAAGAGTTTGAAGTACCTATTGACTCAGAAGGATCTAAATTTGAGGCAGCGCAGATGGGTTGAATTGCTTAAGGACTACGACTGTTCGATCGAGTATCATCCGGGCAAGGCTAACGTGGTGGCAGACGCGTTGAGCCGTAGGGTTGTTTCGGATTTAAGAGCTTTGTTTGCCCATTTGAGTTTGTACGACGACGGAAGTATTTTGGCGAATCTGCGAGTTAAGCCTACTTGGGTTGAGCAGATCAAAGAAAGCAGATTGGAGGATGAGGTTACGAGTGCGCGAAGGTTACAAGTTCGAGAATGGTGGTTTGGAGGGTTACTGACTTGTCTAGTGATGAGGTTACGTGTTTTCGAGGTAAGGCTTGTATGCCGGAGATGTTGAGCTAAAGCGGAGGATTCTTGAGGCGCACATAGCGATCCTTATGCTATGCATCCCGAGGTAGTAAAATGTATAGGATCTTAAAAACGATTTTGGTGGCTTTGGCTTGAAGAAAGAGGTGACAGAGTTTGTTGGGAAGTGTCCGACTTGTCGTGAGTCAAGGCGGAACATCGATTGCCGTCGGGTTTGCTTCACTGTGAAAATCCCTCGATGGAAATGGGAAAGGATAACTATGGATTTAAATCGGTGGTTTATCGCTCACGCCAAGTAAGAAGGATTCGATTTGGGTTATCGTGGACCGTTTGACTAAGTCGGCCCATTTCATTCTGTGAGTGGACTATTCACTTGAGAGATTGGCAAAGCTTTATGTGTCGAGAGATAGTGAGGCTACACGGTGTTCCAGGTTTCGATAATCTCGGATAGGGATCCTGTGTTTACGTCGAGGTTACGGAGAGCATTGCATCGAGCTCTGGTACTCGTTTGGATTTCAAAGACGGCTTTTCACCCGCAATCGGCGGGCAATCGAAAAGGGTTATTCGGATCTTGGAAGACATCTTTGAGAGGTTGTGTTACGACTTGAGGCGATTGGGAAGAGTTTACGCCGCTAAGCGAGTTCACCTATAACAACGATTATCAAACGAGCATTAAGATGGCTCCATATGAGGCGTATGGTAGGAAGTGTCGCTCACCTACATGTTGGGTGAGTTAGGTGAACGTCGGTTGTTGGGACCTGAGTTGGTTGCTGAGACCAGAAGACAAGGTAAAGTTGATTCAAGCTCGTTTGAAGGAAGCTTCGGACCGGCAAAAGTCTTATGCCGATCTTAAGCGAAGAGATATAGAGTTCGCTGTGGGAGATCGGGTTTTCTTAAAGGTCTCGCCTTGGAAGAAGGTGCTGAGGTTTGGCAGAAAAGGCAAGCTAAGTCCGAGATTCATTGGGCCGTATAGGGTATTGAGACGAGTTGGACCGATGGCGTATCAGGTGGGTTGCCAATGAGCTTAGCGATTCACGATGTTTTTCACGCTTCGATGCTTGGAGGTACCGTTCGAGATCCATCGCATGTAGTAGCGATGGAGAGATCGAGGTAAATCCAGATATGACCATAGAGGAGGAACACGTGCGATTCTAGATCGGGATGTCAAGGTTCTACGTAGCAAGTCTGTGCCTTTGGTTAAGGTTCTTTGGCGGTTTCATGGTGTGGATGAAGCCACGTGGGAACCCGAGGATGCTATGAGACATCAATAACCGCAACTCTTTTGATCAGGTAATTTCGAGGCCGAAATTATTTTTAAGGGGGGTAGAACTGTAATATCCCGGGTTAGGGGCTATTTTGTTGTTGCATGTTATTGCATGTGTTAGTGCGCTGTGTTGCTATTTCGGTGTTTTAGGGGTTTAATTATAGGCTAAGTGAATGCCTGAGTAGGTAGGAAAATTCTAGTTTTTGGCCTTAGATGTGGGGAGCTGATAGAATTGGGGCTTAAGGATAATAAAATGGAATTTCTTTGCACAAATAAGGAGCTGGCAAGGGTGGCAAGGGGGAGCTTGGTATGGCGTCACATGCGAGATGGAGTGGAGGTCGGTGCTCGGCAGCAAAGGAGTCCCCTTTTGTCACCTATTTTGGGACGGCATGGGGAGTGGTTGAAGTCAAATCAAACACTACCTTGGACCAAGTCTTACCTTTCAAATGAAAGGTAGGGAGCGAATTTAGGAGTGTGACTTGGTCCACTCTTTTGAATGAATGAATGGGAGCATTTGGTGGGATTTGGCCGAATGTTTGGGGTGGTTGGAGGAAGTGGCAGAAACTTGGAGAGCTTGGGGAGTTAGTGGCCGGTTTGGTGTAGTGGGGAGTGTGCTTGAAATTTCATTTGGGAAAGGTGCATTTTCGGTCACAAACTCTTTTTGGTAAGCCAATTTTCTTTTAGTCAAAAGCTAGCAAAAACTTCAAGATTTCTTCTCTCTTTCTCCTTTAACCGATTGTGCAAGTAACTATTTGCCAAAAATTCTTTTCATCTCTTGTTTGGTAGTAGCCGAATTTCTTCAAGTAAGTCCTCATTTTCTTCCTTTTCAAAACCGAAAGCTTAAGCAATTTCACCTTGCCGAATTTATTTTCCTTTTCTCTCAACCTTCTTGTTAGCCAAGAATGCACCCTTACATTTTCTCTTCTTCTTCTTCGCATAAGCGAAACTAGTACCAATTGTTCTCTTATTCATTTTTCTTCTCTCTTCTTGAAAAACACTAGTGCCGAAACCTACCATTCCCTTCCCAACCGATTTCTCCATTCTTCTTGTCCATCTTTTTGTGTGCCAACCCTTATCAAGCTGCCAAACTTTCTTTTGTCCTTCTCAAAACTGTTGCAGTAATCTCTAATTCTTCCCTTGTTCACACTCCATTTCTCATCTTTGAAAGCCGAACATAGGTGTGTGTAAAGCACCAAGGCCGAACCTTCTCTCCCTCCCCCTAGTGGTTTCTTGGCCGAATTTTTGGGTGTTGGTAAGTGCAAGGCCGAATGGCCATAACTCCCTCTGTTGGTTCTTTGTTGGTTATGGTTTGATTAAGGGCCGACTATGGGCATTTTGGAAGGATTCTAATCTCTTCATTATAGGACATCAAAGGGTTTCAAGCAAACAAGAGGGCCATCTTCATTTGCTAAGTGATTAGGTAAGTGTGGTAAGTAATATTACTACATTCTTTCGATTTCTTTAAGATGGGCTACAAAAGATTAATGGTTCTATTTCTAGGTGAAGGCCGATTATCAAAAGAGCCACTTTTGGTTCGGGGTTTGTTTGGAAAGCAAACCAATAGCAAGGTAAGGGTGATTCGACAATCCTTGTTGGTCTAAATGGTGTTGGCCGAATGTCTTTGTGCCTAACCCTATCTTTGGCCGATTGTAGGAGTCAATAATCGAGGGGCTTAGCATTCGTTCTCGTTGGGATTTCTAGGCTCGTAGTTACCAGGTGTGTAACTAACACACTTATACTTAGTAATATAATTGATAACCGTGTGATGATTAATGATACAGTGATGATTGATATGATACCCTAATGGGTATGATTATGGATTCGGGTAAGTCAGTATTACTATTTTTTTTATGATGAGTTATATGTTACCATGACTATGGGTATATGTGACATGAGATATAGCATGAGATGCATGATTATATGATATGCATGATTACATGAGTATGGCATATTGATGGGTATTACGAGTTGAGGGAGCAGTGATGTTTTGTGCTGACGAGCACCAGTGCTTTGGTAGCACAACTTTGTGACTTTGGGTCACGGAGGTTTGGCACCTCCGGAGGTTTGGTACCTCGGCGTCTCGTCCCGTGGCTCGGTTCCACCGTGGGTTGGCCCCACGAGATGATTATACTGGGATTGACGCCGGTGTTTTGGTAACACACGATGGGTTGGCCCCATCACGGTTTGTGACTACAATCACGGTGCTTTGGTAGCACATTGTGTCTTTGGGACACGGTGGTTTGGCACCACATTGCGACTTGTCCCTGTGGTTTGACCACCGTGGGTTGGCCCCACTTGAGATATGGGATTGTCTGCTAGTGTTTTGGTAACACACGATGGGTTGGCCCCATCACCTGATTTGTGACTTCGGTCACCAGTGCTTTGGTAGCACAACTGTGTCTTTGGGACACCAGTGGTTTGGGACCACATTGATGGATATTATGTCTTTGGGACATCAGTGTTTTGGTAACACATCGTGACAATATGTCACCAGTGGTTTGGTACCACGCGGGGTAGAAAGGAGTATGGATGGTTAGGATCGGGTTGCATTGATTGTATTGCTATGTATGATGTGCGTTAGCATGTTGATTCTATCGGGGCGGGATTTACACATCGAGTCACTCGACTCACCCTCTCCTTTGACATTTCAGTGACTCGTGAGACGCGGACTTGGGCCGGGAGGGACTCGGGGTGCACATGCCATGCGTTAATAAATGCTTGCTCGATTTATTGCTTTTGGGTACTTAGTTTTGTTTATTTTTATTTGGATTTGTAAAAGCTTTTAAGATGTGCTTTATAATGTTTATGCTTTATGTTGGATCTTTAATATCTTTGTAACAAAATAACTTGGTACAAATTTTGTTAAAATTTGGAAAGACGACGTTTTCAAACCAACAAAGCGATCGTTTTCAACTATACCATCGGGTATCACATTGATTTTATAAACCAATACAGCTCAATTGTTTTCTAACATGGAATCAAACTTTTACTAAGTTTAAATGTTTTAGTAGCAACATTAAAACAACTTGTTTCAGAAAGGAACAAAGTTTTATCAAGTCTTTTTGGTACAAACTCGAAATTTTCAAACACGTTTTCCCTCGTAACATACCAGATTCGGTCGTGGTGTTTGGATCGGGTTTGGGGTGTTACAACTCACCCCTTTGTTTAATTTTGCAGGTAATCATTAGATCGTGGATCTGGGAGCTGAGGCGGACTTGTGGTGGCCATGCAATGTTTTCTCGTAAACTCGTTTCTTTTATTTGGACTTATTTTTATTTGGGTTTTTGTTATGTAATAAGGCCACTATAACTTTAATTTTGGTATTTTATTTGGTTTAGCTTTTAATTTGATTACTGGCTATTATTATTAAATGTTCAATACGGGAATTTCCTAAACCCTTAATAACTATTTTCCAAAATGTTAACAAAAGGATAACAAGCGAATATATATTTAAACTCGAAATTTTTAACAAACGCGCAGTTTTGAAACAACCCTTTTATGTGACATGCCAGATCCGGTTGTAATGTTTAGGCTGGGTTTGGGGTGTTACAATTATGGTATCAGAGCCTAGGTTTAAAAACTCGGCTGTAGGATTGGGTTCAAAAATGTTTTCAAAGGATGGTTTGGAAAATGGTTTAGAAAAATATATATATCTCTTTTCTGGAAGTATGGCACTCGAGTCTTCGGCACCAATCCGCACTGTAAGTTTCTTGATACTTTGCTTTGTTATATGTTGTATTTTTGGTATCTATTCTATGTGTTTGGTTTGGATGTGATGTTCGGATATAGAGTTGGTTGTGTATGAAATATTTGTCTTCTTTAATGGCTAGGTGTTTTTGAGTATGTGTAGGAGTTCTAAATTCTAGTTAAAAGTATATTAGTGTTATTAAGATCAGAGTGCGTAGCAAGAGTTGGTAGGTAGGCTTTAAGAATAAAATGTGGAGGAAAATGACACAAGTGCGATTAGTGTGGTGTAGTGGCAAAGTGACGCCACATAAGAGACAAGGGGTGGCGCCACAAGAAAGGAAGGAGGTCCAAGGTTCAAGTCTTGGCTTTTTCATTTTGGTTTTCTTTTTACGGACCTTAGAAGTTGGCTATAGATTCATAGTTTATTGCGCATGGTTTTAAATACAAGAGGAGCTTGTGGCCAAGTGGTTAGCGGCGTGGATTATGTGACAAGGGCACAGGTTCGAATCTCATGAAAAGCAAGGAGTATTTATTTTATGGATTGGACGGCAAGAGTTTCATTGAATTTAAACTCTAGTGACGAAGGGATCTGTAATATCCCGGATTTATGGCTTATGCATTTGTGCTTAAATATATGTGAAGGCATGCTTTTGTGTGTTATGAATGTGTTGTATGAATTTTGTGAACTTTAAGAAATAGGAGAGTGCTTTGGAAATTATCAGCTTTTAAGAGGGAGCTAGGCAGAGAAGGCCTTAAAAGAAATTGTAGGTGAAATATAACACAAAAATGGGCTTGGAAAAGTGGCAAGGAGGCGCCACTTAAAGCCCAGTAAGTGACGCCACAAGGAGTGTCAGGGAGGCCTAGGTTCGAGCTACAAGGGAAGCAAAATAAAGGTTTTATTGTGGAGACAAAGCCGATGAAAGTCTAAAATGGGCTGCTAAAGGAGTACTAACAGGCTTAGCACTCTGCATATTGAACCTGCAAAGAACTTTCTCAATGTACCCTGTAACATCCCAGTTTATGATTCTATGGCTAATTTTTAAAGTTGATGTGGATTAGTACTGGAAGAATATGATGAATAAATATTGATTTGGAGCTTTAATTTTGTTATATGTTGATATTATCAAGTGAAATTGATGGAAATTGGTTTTAGGACCTAATTGTGAAATAGCTGAAATTAAGGCCTAGTGTTAAAATTCTGATTTCAGAGGTTATGAAGTAGTTTAAAATGATAGATAAAAGTATTAAATGAGAAAATTAACTCAATTGAGGGGTTAATTTAGCAAGGGCTGAATTGTATGAATTGTGGAATTGAGGACAAAATAGAAATCAACATGTTACACTAAAGCAGTTTTGGACAGCAGCAGTTGTCTAACTTTGAAAAATTACCAAATATTTTCATATAAAAGAAACAGAGAAAGCAAAGGAAGTATACATTTTGAGATATTTAAATTTTTGTAAGACTGGTTTAGAATAACTTCGTGATCCCCTATTCTTACTTTAGAAATTCACTAAAAATTGTATAAAAATGATTATGAGTTATAATTTATATGTTTATATTCCTTAGTGAGTCTATTTTTATTAGAAATAATCGGAAACACTATATAAAAATCGTACTGTGAGATAATTATTTTTAGTGAAGAGAGGTTAGAGCTATCAGACTGTGTAATAGAGGAGAATTTAACTAATAAACTGTACTAATTGGCCATACCAAAAATTCTGTAAAAATTATAGTAGGAAGATATGTGAGTCTAGTTTCAAATAAAATTAACGGATCTTAATTTGAAGTTCTGTAGCTCAAGATAAAAATAATTTAGTGACTATGACAAAGATGGACAGCTTGAATATTCACATAAGTAAATAGTGAAAATTATAGATAATGTTACTTATAAGTGTGTTGTTTATACTAAGGATGTGGATGGAGAGGAGGAGGAGAAAAAATAATATATGAATGACTTGTGTATAAATTGATTACATGCTCGATTATAATTGATAAATGTTGAATTAGAAATGATATAATATTTTATCTGGAGTATTTATTATGAAATTATGATTATCGTTATAATACAAAAACTGAACTTGTGAGTTTATACGGCTAAATTTTAGTGATAATTTGTTAATTTTATGAACTTCATGATGTGTTATTTCATATGTAATGATGATAAAATTGTGAATTATGTAAGAGCATGAAAATTGAATAAACGATTAAATTGAGCACCTCAGTTCAGTGAGAAGACGAATTGACAGAAAAGACCATGGTTAAACCATGGCAACAAGTGATAAGTGGTAGCTCGGCTACCGATCGATGAAAAGTGGTAGCTTTGGTGCTGATCGATGAAAAGTGGTAGCTCGGCTACGATCGATGAAAAGTGGTAGCTCGACTACGATCGGTGAATAGTGGTAGCTTCGGCTACAAGTGATAAGTGGTTTCCGTGCAAGACCATATCTGGGATATTGCATTGATGTGATACATGTTTAAAATGTAAGACCATAGCTGGGCTATGGCATTCTAGTGAAAAGTGATGAATTGACGGATAAAACCATGGGTGATCTATGGCAAAGTGTGAAACGTAGGTATGGTATTAACCATACTGAATTGTGAAATGTGGCACTGAGCAACACTGTGTAGCTCGTCATGATCGACAGCTTGTGTGGGCAGATTAATTCTATAAGACATTTACGAATCTGACAAAGTTTGGTAAGTGTTACATGGAATTATGTGATATAACGAAAAACGAGTTGATGAGACATGAGCATAAAACTTGATTGATGAATGAGTTCATTTGTGATTATATATATATGTACACCCTTGAGTGTATTATCCGTATGAATTGGTATTCCAAATGAGTTAATGAGAAAAGTTCTAGTATGAAATAATCTGAAATTTGAAATGAAATATTATGAAACCGTACTTGAAATACATTGGTATATCTTGTATTGTTAATTGAGTTCATAATGTGGAAAGGAAATGCTTGTGGAAATTTGAGATGATGATATCGGTACATGGAATCTATTGGTGGATATTTACATCCAAACTTATATGATGGATTTTAGTGAACATTGAAATTGGACTAAATAAGGGATTTGTCAATTTAAATTGTGATTGGCAGGAAGAGTTAGTGAGTTGTGCGTCTATGAATTATTACACGTATTTGTCTAAAATACGAGGAAATGATGGTATTTGATACATGGAAATATGAGATTGTGATATATATATATAAACATGGAATATGTTTGATAAATGTGTTTATTCATAAGTATAGAACTGTACACCTCAAGTGTACTATTTGGGTAAAGATAATTATTTCAAATTATATGTAAGTGTTTTGTACTCTTTGGTAATGCCTCATACCCTATTCCAGCGTCAAATACGAGTAAGGGGTCTTACAGATTGAGTACATGTCACATGTTCCATACTCTAGTGCAGTGGGATCTCTCATGTATGCTATGGTTTGTTCACGTCCGTTTATCATATGCGATCGGTCAGATTAGCGAGATACATGGCGAATCCCAGGTAAAGAACATTGGAAAGCGATTCGGTGGATTTTTAAGATACTTACGAGTACTCACGATGTTTGCTTACAATTTGGAAGAACTAGAGATGGAGTCATTGGGTATGTTGATGCTGATTTTGCTGGAGACCTTGATAGAAGAAGATCTCTCATCGGTTATGTTTTTACAATAGGAGGTTGTGCAATCAGTTGGAAAGCTACTTTGCAAACTACAGTCGCTTTGTCTACCACCGGCCGAGTACATGGCGATTCGAGGCTTGTAAAGAAGCTATTTGGTTGAAGGGACTCTTTAGTGAGATCAATAAAGACCTTCAAATCAGTACAGTATTTTGTGACAGTCAGAGTGCCATCTTCCTTACAAAAGATCAAATGTTTCATGAGAGAACAAAACACATTGATGTTCGGTATCATTTTGTTCGTGATATTATTACTCATGGTGATATTGTTGTGAGCAAAATTAGTACTCATGAAAATCCTGCAGATATGATGATTAAGTCACTTCCTATAACCAAGTTTCAGCATGGCTTAGACTTGGCTGGTGTTCATTGTTGAAGTTAAACCCTTAAGGGGTTTTATGGAAGAGCTGGAGAACTTGTTCGTTGAGAGTTCGCAATTGTAATATCCTAAATTAGGGGCTGTGAGTTGGAGCAAAAATTCACGAGTCGATAGGCCTTAAGATTTGTTTTGATGAGTTTTAGGGGTTATTAAAGCTCGGGGATAAAAGGGGAGTGTTTTGTAAAATTTTGAAATTTTGGGTCAAAAGTGAAAATTTTGTTGATGGAGGCCTTAAGAATAAATTTTGGTGAGTTGTGGCATATAAAATGCCCTGGTAAAGTGGTTTTAGTGTGCCACTTAAGGCTTTGGCTTGGGCGCTAAGCATGTCAGGGGATCGAGCAACACTGGGCGCGGCCTAAGTTTTATTTTTGTTGCAAAAGGGCGTTAATGCTGAGTAAGGCCTTAAAAGAATAACTCGAACGTTAGTGGACATGAAAGTCCAGATGGAAGAGTGGCTAAGTGCGCAAGGGATGATTTCGGCTTAGGGGTCGGGTGTTCGAGCCCGAGTGGAAGCGCACGAATGTTTTATTGTTTTGCTTGGCGCTAAAGTTTGAAGGGAGCCAAGGAAGAAGGGTTTAAAAGAAATACCTGACGCGTTATTGGCATAGAAGACGCCTACCGCGACGCCAGTCGAGCGGCTTGGGATTTTCTCTCCGTGTCTCGGGTTCGAGACCTGGGGGCCGCAGTTGGAACTTCTTTTTTTTTTTTAGGCGTGAAATAGGAGTCTGCATGGCCCATGCGTGCATGCAATTTTGGGAAAGGGGCTGCACGCATGGTATGGGTGGTTATTTCTTTTTATTTTTTATGGCATATTTTAGTTATTTTATTATTATATTTTATCAGTTTTCTTAATATTATTATTATTCTTTTTGGTGATGGGAGCCATCACATGGATAGCTTGGCCGATTGTGCCTTGGGGTAGGTAGTTGATATATATATATTTATATTATTATTATTATTATTATTATTATTATTAATATTTTAATGCATAGAAAAATGGTTAAGTAATGAGAAAATGGAGATGGCCGTGAGATGCTTTGGCATTAGTCCTTTGTTTATTAAAGATTAAGTATAGAAAATGTTGTAGTATGGGTTATATTTTACTAGTTATTTTATGTTAGTGATGGGAAATAGTTTTTGTTAGTATGTAGGGTGATGGAATAAAGAATAAATAAATTTTTTTTTATTGGTACTTGGTGTTATGAATTTTTGAATGAATATAGGAAAAAGAGAGAGAGTTGGCGGCCTTGTGGTTGACAAGGATGCATGGCCGATTTCCTTATTGCATTTTAGGGAGTTTGGCCGAATTTGATGCTTAGAAATTTCTCTTCTATCCTTTGAGTGTTCACCGAAAGAATAAGGAAAGAAATGGAACTTGATCGGCTTTGGTTTTGAGGAAGGAGCATGGCCGAAATGTCTCCCTTTCTTGCCATTTTTTTTTTGTTTAACCGATTTTGGGAGAATTGAAAGGGCTTGTATTTTCGGTTTGTGCTTGGTGCTAGCTAAATATCCTCATTCAAAACCTTTCTTCTTCATCCTTGTGCTTTACCAAATTTGCATTTGAGTTTCATTTGACAATAGCCGAACGATTCCCTCTTGCTCTCTTCTTCTTAAACTCTGAAGCCTAGCCGAACCTACTCTTCTTTAATTTCTTGAGCCCGTGGGATGGTAGGTATTCTTTTACCATTAATCGGGTTCCTCCCTACTCTTTTGGTGTGCCGAAATCATTATTTTAGCCTTGGTATTTGGGGTTGGCCGAACCTTAATAGGGCCTTGATTTCATGTTTTGTTCTTGTGTAGTCAAGAGGAGATAGCGTTAAAGGAGTAAGGGTTCTCTCGGATTTGGGTACATCAAGGTAAGGGATATGTAATATTCGGCCAAGAGCCATCTTTTCTAAGATTTTTGTTTAAAGCCGATTCTCTGTGGGTGCTTGTATAGTGGTAGGTATGCTTACTTTATCTACCGATTTCTCCTTGGCATGCCATAATCGAATGTTGATCTTGGTTTTAGGGATGGCCGAAGATGTATAAGGCCAAAGTGACGAGCTCTTTTTGTGTGTAGGAGCGTCTAAGGAGCCTTCGGGTTTTGAATAATCAAGGGATTTCGATAACTTCGGGAGCGAGCAAATATTCAGGATAAGCAAGGTAGGTGGCTAATAGCATTCGGCCTTAGGCCACATTTTTGGTATTGAGGGGTTGACCGATTTTGATGATGGCTTTTAGGGGTAAAATCGTCAAGTATTAAGGAAGCTTCCGGGATTTCGGCTCGTTGGTAAGAATATTTAGTAAGACTCGGTACTTAGATTTATGACTTGGGTGATTAACCTGTTTAATCTGATTAAGTGTATCGATGGACGCAAGTGTTAGTCAAGAAGATCAAGGGGTAGCCCCTATTCTGAAGTTTAAAAGGAGAACCGCTCTACTTGCATGCGAGATTGGCCGCCAGTGTGGGCGGCGTCCGAGCAACAACGCGAGGCAATTAGGGATAGCTTCGGGATTGAGGGCATAACGCTGTTTGTGATCAGGTGCGTAGTTATCGCACTGTTCTCTTGCTTGTTTATATATGTTATATGTAAATGTATATGTTGTACATGTTAGCCGAAATAAGGGCTAAGATGTTGGATACCCAAGGTGGGTGATTGTTTAATCAGGTGTGTAAGCTCTTACACTCTTTATTAGTATAAATTGTTATTATGATGATATTTTATCACCTATCATGTAGTATCTTTGCCTTGTGGGCATAAGCTTGGTTTTCGGGTAAGTCCCCTAATACTCGATCTATGATATATGTTGTGTATGCCATCATATGCTGTTAAATGTTATGCTATATACAAATGTATGATATATGGGATCATGATACTTGTTATGTGAGCATGATGATGTGGGATTAATCGAGTGGAGGGGGAAGTAATATTTGTGTCGACGGACACCAGTGGTTTGGTACCACATTGTGACTTCGGTCACCAGAGGTTTGGCACCTCCAGAGGTTTGGCACCTCATAGCGTCTCGTCCCTGTGGTTAACACCACCATGGGTTGGCCCCACATTTGAGATATGGGATCGACACCAGTGATTTGGTATCACACGATAGGTTGGCCCCATCATTTGATTGTGACTTCGGGTCACCAGTGGTTTGGCACCACAAGCATTGACGGATACCGTGACTTTAAGTCACCAGTGGTTTGGCACCACCAGTGGTTTGGTACCACACGGGGTAGAAAAAGGAGTATGGATGGCTAGGTTGGGCTTCATAATTGTATATTCATGTGTATGAACTGTGTGGATATGGGCCAAGCCCGTATGTGGGGACATGTGTATTATCTATGCACTGAGTCTTGGTGACTCACCCCTTTCCCTATCTTTTTCAGGTGAGCAGATCGCGGAGATGGAGCCGGAGAGGACGCGAGGTGGCCATGCTTGTTCCTCGATTTTGAAGTTTTGTTTCGTACCATTAAAGTTTACTATTTGCTAAATTCGATTGGGTTGTAATATGGCCACTTATTATTATTATTCGTATGATTAAGTAGTATTTTTTACCTTATTTCTAACGAACTTATGAATTGTTAAGCAAATCAGTAAAGGCAACGTTTTCAAAATTAGTGCTCGTACGCGTTTTCAAAGACATTACCATCGGGTAGCAAATTTTACCAAGTTATCAATCACCCCGACATTTCTAAAAATATAAATGATCAAATGGATTCAAAGGAAAAGGAAAAGTTTTTCAACTCAATCGTATTTATCAAACCAACCTATCTTAGTTTTAGCAAACACCGTTTTACAAATTCAGCAATATTTTCAGATTTCCACTGTGAATTCGAATCTTTCAAACATGTTTTTACTCCGTGACATACCAGATCCGGTCAAGGCTTGTGGGCCGGGTTCGGGGTGTTACAAGTTGGTATCAGAGCCCGGTTCAAAACTCGGCTGTGGGGGCCCAAGGCCCAAAAATGTTTTCTTGATAGACTTTTGTGGAATATTATGAAAATGGTTTAGTTTTAAATAGCATGGCACCGAGTCTCCGGCACCGATCCGCACGGGTAAATACCTCTGACTGTTGAGGTGATATGAATATGTCTCTGTTTATGAGCATGAATGCGACTTTCTGTATTAGAATAGGGAACTTGAACTGAACCCTTGTGTGATCGAAAGAACCACTTCTAAACACTTTATTTCATAAAATTGTTCGCGATTAATCAGTGGAACAATTTTATAATGCATAAAACTTTTTAAGTCAGATTGCGCGATAAGAGATGAGTTCTAGAGGACGTGGTCGAGGCGGAATGGCCGTTACGGAACCCGTTAGATCGGGTCATGGGTCTGATGATGAGGTACCACCTCCACCACCAGTCTTCGGCAATGAGCAGCAAGATCAGACGGGGGACAATGCTGTATTGCGTTGCAAGTTTTAGAGGTGGTGGCTAGAGAGGGAGAAATATGAGAGCTCAAAAATTTGTTTCTGAGCGACTTCGAGCCAATGGAGTGGAGTTGTTCCGTGGTGTGTCCGGCGTAACACCCAATACGGCTGAATATTGGTTGGAAGCAACCGAGCGAATTATGGATGAGCTCGATCTGAGCCCTGAGGAAAAAGTGAAAGGAATGGTGGCGCTACTTCGCGACG
Source organism: Gossypium bickii (assembly GCA_025503065.1). Lineage (NCBI taxonomy): Eukaryota > Viridiplantae > Streptophyta > Magnoliopsida > Malvales > Malvaceae > Gossypium > Gossypium bickii. The sequence continues at coordinate 137,169,962 of CP106711.1, forward strand.
AAGCGTATCAATGGTAGCTCACGGTTCGAGTTAGATTTCGGCTAGGAGTAGGATAAATGTTGGGTTATATTTTTTTAGTTTAAATGGGAGGATAAGAGATTAAATAGGAGATTAGTAAAGGATAATTGTTGTTTTTATTTTGATGAATAAGGAGATAAAGGTTGGTTTAAGTAAAGTGATAATAGTTGATTTATTTTTATTTTATTTGCTAAGTGGATGGATAAGAAATAATATAGGGGATAGATAAGGGGATAAGTGGTGTTTTATTTTATTTATTTCAAATGTGTGATAAAGAGGAAATATAAGAGATTAATTGGGATTTGAAAAGTGGAGTTGTGGTGGCCGAATATAGGACTTTGGGGGCTTGCATATTCGGCCATGAAGAGGTGTTAAAGTGCCGAAATTATTTTGTTTCCTCCCTAGTCTCCTTGCCGAATCTCTTTTCATTTTCTTTCCCTATTCTTTTTCTTAAACCTTATTTTCTACATATTTTCTTGTATAGCTAAAACCTCTAAAAGCCTTCTCTACTTTTGTGTATTTTTCCCTTTACCAATAAAGTGCCAAAACCACCATTGTTGTGCTCAAAAGCCGAATCTCTAAGGAAGGGTGCTGTCGACCACTTAATTTTGGTCTCTCTTCAAGCAACATAGAGTGGTAAGAATTCTTCTTTAAGCATTCGGTTTGCTTCTTTTCTTGGGGGATGCCGAAATCAGTGATTAGGCATGGATCTAAGGTTAGCTGAATATTCATAAGCCATGATCTAGTGCTTCTTTTGTTTGTGCAAATCGGCAGGGAGCATTGAAGGAGAGTTTCGGGATTTGAAGTGATCAAGGGATATCGACAACTTTAGGAACAAGTATTTGGGTTTTGGATAAGCAAGGGGTAAATCGGCAGAGATAATCAAAGCCTTCGGGATTTGGTAGGAGACCAAATCGGCATTAAGGGAGGAGGAAAAACCCCGTTCATCGTGTTAGATCCCAGTAGTTCGAGATTTCGCTAATAGTCAGGTGTGTGATTAACCCACCGTTTTTCGATTTTGCTATAATTGCATGTGTGATTTATGTGCTAACCAGCGCAGTGGCAGTTATGTGGTGGTTACCCTAAAAAGGGGTATATCGATAGTCAGGTTAGTGCTATCTGTTGACAAGAATGTGAATGTGCCTATGTGAATGTAAACATGCCTATGGAAATACGATTGTCTGCCTTAATGACATGTGCATGCATTTATTATGTCACTATTACATGTTGCATGAGCATGGGAGAGATATGATATGAAAGAAGCTACGGGTGTACTTCGAGTACGTGGTTTGATGTTAGCCTTGAGCTACATCGTGGATTGACGTTGACTGAGGTCACGTTGTGGATTAATTGCGATTTAGTTTGCGTGGCTTGATGAGTGGCTGTGTGCCTCATCGTGGTTGATATCGGCTGTGCCATATCGTGGTTGATGAGTGACTATGTGTCCCATCGTGGTTTTGGTGTTAGCTACGGCTACATCGTGGATTGGCGCTGACTGAGGTCGCGTTGTGGATTATTGTGCTTAATTGCACGTGGCCGGCATTGATTGCCTTTTGGAGTGAAAAGGAGAGGGTGATTTATTAATCCCCTGGTGTGTGGTGGTTGGATACGGGGGTGTGTAGAGGATGGACCCTAGGTTGGGTTGGGTGCACTTTGCATAATTTTAATTGATATGTGGATTAATGTGAAAATGGGCCAAGCCCCAATTGATATGTGGATTAATGTGAAAATGGGCCAAGCCCGGTTGATATGTGGATTAATGTGAAAATGGGCCAAGCCCAGTTGATATGTGGATTAATGTGGAAATGGGCCAAGCTCAGTATATGAATGTGGATCGATGTGGAAATGGGCTAAGCCCGATATGTGGAAATTATGCGGTTAATTACCTGTTATCCGATAAGTGATTTGAATATGGGCCAAGCCGAACGTGATAATATGTGAATATGATATTTGTTATCACATTATATGGGTTAATTTGTGGTTTAATATGTGGGTGGAATTCAAAGTGGTTTAATTACACATCGAGTCCAGTATGACTCACCCAATTTTTATTAAACATCGCAGATGAGTCGTGGTGATCGGACCGGGTTGGAGTGGATACGAGGTGGCCCATGCAGAAGACATTTTATCTATTTTATTCAGTTTATTATTAAGTACTTTGGTTTAAATCATTTATTGTAATAAGGCCCATTAAAGTATTTAAGTATTTCTATTTGAGTATTTTTATTATGTTAAAGCAAAGTGGCGGTTGAATTATTATTTTGAAACCGGTTTATTTTCGGCAAAACTATATCAAAGTTTTAATCAGGATATTTTTATAAACGCCACACTTTACTTAAGATTTTAAATGGTCACCGTTTTACAAACTCAACAAGTTGTCATGATTTTATCTTTAGATCGAATCTTCTCAAACGTTTTTCCGCAGTGACATACCAGATCCGGTCAGGGACTTGTGGGCCGGGTTTGGGGTGTTTCAGGTGGATTAGGGAGAAGAATTTTTCGGCTTTGGCAAAATAAAAGAGAAGAGAAATATTGCTAGAGAATTCGGCAGAAGGAAAAAGTGAAGAAAAGAATGGCCACCCTTTTCCCCTTTTTGCCGAAATTACTCTACCTAGAGCCCCCTATTCGGCCAACTCTCCCTATTCTGATAACTTTATCTCTCAATTATCACCTTATTCAAATTAATAAAAATAATCCAACATTTATCCCTTATCTTAATTAATTATCACCATTTATCTCTTAAAAAAAATAAAAGGATTAAAGCTCCTAAAATTTAGCCTTAGTGCCGCCCCTTGTCAATCATCTCTCACTGAAAATAAAACCTTTATTTTGCTTCCCTTGTAGCTCTCGAACCTAGGCCTCCCCGACACTCCTTGTGTATGTCACTTATTCGGGCTTTAAGTGGCGCCTCCTTGCCACTTTTCCAAGCCCATTTTTGTGTTATATTTCACCTACAATTTCTTTTAAGGCCTTCTCTGCCTAGCTCCCTCTTAAAAGCTGATAATTTCCAAAGCACTCTCCTATTTCTTAAAGTTCACAAAATTCATACAACACATTCATAACACACAAAAGCATGCCTTCACATATATTTAAGCACAAATGCATAAGCCATAAATCCGGGATATTACAGATCCCTTCGTCACTAGAGTTTAAATTCAACTGAAACTCTTGCCGTCCAATCCGCAAAATAAATACTCCCTTGCTTTTCATGAGATTCGAACCCAGGCTCCCTTGTCACATAATCCACGCCGCTAACCACTTGGCCACAAGCTCCTCTTGTATTTAAAACCATGCGCAATAAACTATGAATCTATAGCCAACTTCTAAGGTCCGTGTAAAAAGAAAACCAAAATGAAAAAGCCAAGACTTGAACCTTGGACCTCCTTCCTTCCTTGTGGCGTCACCCCCTTGTCTCTTATGTGGCGTCACTTTGCCACTACACCACACACTGCACTTGTGTCATTTTCCTCCACATTTTATTCTTAAAGCCTACCTACCAACTCTTGCTGCGCACTCTGATCTTAATAACACTAATATACTTTTAACTAGAATTTAGAACTCCTACACATACTCAAAAACACCTAGCCATTAAAGAAGACAAATATTTCATACACAACCAACTCTATATCCGAACATCACATCCAAACCAAACACATAGAATAGATACCAAAAATACAACATATAACAAAGCAAAGTATCAAGAAACTTACAAAGGCGGATTGGTGCCAAGACTCGAGTGCCATACTTCGGAAAAGAGATATATATATTTTTCTAAACCATTTTCCAAACCATCCTTTGAAAACATTTTTGAACCCAATCCTACAAATGAGTTTTTAAACCTAGGCTCGATACCATAATTGTAACACCCCAAACCCACCTAAACATTACAACCGGATCTCGGCATGTCACATAAAAGGGTTGTTTCAAAGCTATAGCGTTTGTTAAAAATTTCGAGTTTAAATATATATTAAACTTGTTATCCTTTTGTTAACATTTTGGAAAATAGTTATTAAGGGTTTAGGAAATTCCGTATTGAACATTTAATAATAATAGCTGATAATCAAATTAAAAGCTAAACCAAATAAAATACCAAAATTAAAGTTATAGTGGCCTTATTACATAACAAAAACCCAAATAAAAATAAGTCCAAATAAAAGAAACGAGTTTATTTAGAAAACATTGCATGGCCACCACAAGTCCGCCTCGGCTCCCGGATCCACGATCTAATGATTACCTGCAAAATTAAACAAAGGGGTGAGTCATCGTGACTCAGTGTGTAAATTCCCCGAAACACATAAATGGCTCGTAGCCCACAAATGCATGTTGGGCCTGAGCCCACTCAATGTGGCATAGAAATAAATGAATGCAACATGTCCCAACCCAACCTAGTTTTTCCATCCTGTACACGCTAACCCGTACCAACCAACACACCATGGGGATTTCTACAATCAACCCTCTATTCGCTACACGCCGTCTCGACAGTCATGCTACTGGTTATAACAATGATCACTATGTGACCTTAAGATCCACTGTGGCTTAGTATTAAATTAGAGAACGATTACGGAAAATTGAGTATTTCACTTCCACTTTGCCATAGTATAACTATGGTTTTACGTATGATCACTTATTACTAATCAGATAAGCGTAGCTAAAGCTACCACTTATCACTTGTCACTTGTAGCCGAAGCTACCACTTTTCACTGATCAGGTAGCCGAAGCTACCACTTTTCACTGATCAGGTAGCTGGAGCTGCCACTTTTCACTGATCAGGTAATCGGAGCTACCACTTTTCACTTTCACTTGCCTCTGATCAAAAGTACTCAAATCCGATGTTCCGCTCGATTTGATCATTTATTTAGTTTTCGCATTGTTGTTTTATTCTCAATTCATCAATACGTATATCTCATCATACATTGTATAATTCATGAAATTAACATTTAATCATTAATTTTCAGCCATATGAACTTACCTGAGTCGATTTGCAGAATTTGAAAAAATTCAGGGACTAATCAGCTACTTTTTCTTTTCCTCGACTTGCTTTGGGTTCTCGATCTATCATTGTAAAATCATTCACTTATCAGTATTGGTTTCATCTTTACTCTATTTCACATCCTTAATGATTACAACCCACATATAAGTAACATTATCTATAATTTCACTATTTACTTATATGGATATTCAAGCTGTCCATCTGTGTTAAAGTCAATAAATTATTTTTATCTTGAGATACAGAACTTTAATTTAAGATCCGATAATTTTCACTGAAACTAGACTCACATATATTCTTACCATAAAATTTTTAGAATTTTTGGTTTGGCCAATAAGTACAATTTATTCTTTAAAGTCACCCCTGTTCTTTTGTCTGACAGTTCCGACCCATCTTCACTAAAAATTAATTATCTCCTTTTACAGGATTTGGATGATGTTAAAGTTTGTTTCGGTTGAAAAGAGACTCATTCAGGATTTTAATAATATAAATTTAAGACCCTAATTATTTTTATACAATTTTTGATGATTTTTCAAAGTCAGAACAGGGGAACCCGAAATCATTCTGACCTTGTCTCATAAAACCTATTATATATCATGATTTACAATTTCATTGCTTACACCATTTCTTCTATAAGAAACTAGACTCAATAAGATTTAATTTCATATTTTATTCATCCTCTAATTCGATTTCTACAAATTTTGGTGATTTTTCAAAGTTAGACTGCTGCTGCTGTCCAAAACTGTTTTAGTGCAAAGTGTTGATTTCCATTTGCCCCAAATTTCACAGTTCATACAATTCAGTCCTTGATCAATTACCCCTCAATTAAGCTGATTTTTGTAAATTAATACTTTACCTAATCATTATAAGTTATTTCAAACCTATTGGAATTCAGAATTTCCACATAAAAACCCTAACTTCAAATTCTTTTAAAATTAGGTCCCAAACATTCACTTTCTATTCAATTCTTTCAATAAAATTAGCATATAAACCATTTAAAGTTCTAATTCCATGCTAAATCATCATATACTTCCAGCACATATTCATAGCAACTTCAAACTTCATTCATAAAATCTAAAACTAATGAATTCACCAAGTGGACCTAGTTGTAAAAATGTCAAAAACACAAAAGTTTCAAGAAATAATCAAGAATTGAACTTACTTGCAGTAAAAATATGAAAAACCAGCTTAGGAAACCCTTCTATGGTGTTTTTGCAGATGAGAATGCAGAGAAGTAAAGAGAAATCTAGATAATTCCACTTTAGTCCTAGTTTTATTAAGTAAGTTTTGCAATATTCCAATTTTGCCCTTACTTCTCCTTATTTTCTTTCTGATTTCATGCCCTTGCCGTCCAGCCCAAATAGACCTTGGGTCTATTTGCCTTTTAAGCCCTCTTTCTTTTATCATTTAAGCTATTTAATCATTTCTCATAACTTTGCATTTGTTACAACTTAGTCCTTTTTGTTCAATTAACTATTAGAACTTTAAAATTTCTTGACGAAACTTTAATACTAACTTATTAACACTCCATAAATATTCATAAAATATTTATGGCTAGATTAAAAATCTCTGAGGTCTCGATACCTCGTTTTCGATTCTAATTATTTTTTTTCTAGTACACTATTTACTATTTCAATTTTTTTTTAACTTTACATTTAACTCATACTCACTAAATTAATAATATTTTCTACTCACTTGTCAGATTTAGTGACCTCGAATCACCATTCCGACACCACTGAAAATTTAGGCTATTACAGTGAATGTGCCTATGTGAATGTAAACATGCCTATGGAAATACGATTGTCTGCCTTAATGACATGTGCATGCATTTATTATGTCACTATTACATGTTGCATGAGCATGGGAGAGATATGATATGAAAGAAGGTACGGGTGTACTTCGAGTACGTGGTTTGATGTTAGCCTTGAGCTACATCATGGATTGACGTTGACTGAGGTCACGTTGTGGATTAATTGCGATTTAGTTTGCGTGGCTTGATGAGTGGCTGTGTGCCTCATCGTGGTTGATATCGGCTGTGCCATATCGTGGTTGATGAGTGACTATGTGTCCCATCGTGGTTTTGGTGTTAGCTACGGCTACATCGTGGATTGGCGCTGACTGAGGTCGCGTTGTGGATTATTGTGCTTAATTGCACGTGGCCGGCATTGATTGCCTTTTGGAGTGAAAAGGAGAGGGTGATTTATTAATCCCCTGGTGTGTGGTGGTTGGATACGGGGGTGTGTAGAGGATGGACCCTAGGTTGGGTTGGGTGCACTTTGCATAATTTTAATTGATATGTGGATTAATGTGAAAATGGGCCAAGCCCAGTTGATATGTGGATTAATGTGGAAATGGGCCAAGCTCAGTATATGAATGTGGATCGATGTGGAAATGGGCTAAGCCCGATATGTGGAAATTATGCGGTTAATTACCTGTTATCGATAAGTGATTTGAATATGGGCCAAGCCCGAACGTGATAATATGTGAATATGATATTTGTTATCTCATTATATGGGTTAATTTGTGGTTTAATATGTGGGTGGAATTCAAAGTGGTTTAATTACACACCGAGTCCGTATGACTCACCCAATTTTTATTAAACATCGCAGATGAGTCGTGGTGATCGGACCGGGTTGGAGTGGATACGAGAGGTGGCCCATGCAGAAGACATTTTATCTATTTTATTCAGTTTATTATTAAGTACTTTGGTTTAAATCATTTATTGTAATAAGGCCCATTAAAGTATTTAAGTATTTCTATTTGAGTATTTTTATTATGTTAAAGCAAAGTGGCGGTTGAATTATTATTTTGAAACTGGTTTATTTTCTAAGCAAAACTATATCTTAAAATGTATATCGAGTTTTAATCGGGATATTTTTATAAACGCCACACTTTACTTAAGATTTTAAATGGTCACCGCTTTTACAAACTCAACAAGTTGTCATGATTTTATCTTTAGATCGAATCTTCTCAAACGTTTTTCATGATGACATACCGTCCGATCCATTGGGGCTTGTGGGCTGGGTTTGGGGTGTTTCAGGTGGATTAGGGAGAAGAATTTTTCGGCTTTGGCAAAATAAAAGAGAAGAGAAATATTGCTAGAGAATTCGGCAGAAGGAAAAAGTGAAGAAAAGAATGGCCACCCTTTTCCCCTTTTTGCCGAAATTACTCTACCTAGAGCCCCCTATTCGGCCAACTCTCCCTATTCTGATAACTTTATCTCTCAATTATCACCTTATTCAAATTAATAAAAATAATCCAACATTTATCCCTTATCTTAATTAATTATCACCATTTATCTCTTAAAAAAAATAAAAGGATTAAAGCTCCTAAAATTTAGCCTTAGTGCCGTCCCTTGCTGCTCATCTCTGCTGCAAAATAAAACCTTTATTTTGCTTCCCTTGTAGCTCAAACCTAGGCCTCCCTGACACTCCTTGTGGCGTCACTTACTGGGCTTTAAGTGGCGCCTCCTTGCCACTTTTCCAAGCCCATTTTTGTGTTATATTTCACCTACAATTTCTTTTAAGGCCTTCTCTACCTAGCTCCCTCTTAAAAGCTGATAATTTCCAAAGCACTCTCCTATTTCTCAAAGTTCACAAAATTCATACAACACATTCATAACACACAAAAGCATGCATTCACATATATTTAAGCACAAATGCATAAGCCATAAATCCGGGATATTACAGATCCCTTCGTCACTAGAGTTTAAATTCAACTGAAAATCTTACCGTCCAATCCGCAAAATAAATACTCCCTTGCTTTTCATGAGATTCGAACCCAGGCTCCCTTGTCACATAATCCACGCCGCTAACCACTTGGCCACAAGCTCCTCTTGTATTTAAAACCATGCGCAATAAACTATGAATCTATAGCCAACTTCTAAGGTCCGTGTAAAAAGAAAACCAAAATGCAAAAGCCAAGACTTGAACCTTGGACCTCCTTCCTTCCTTATGGCGTCATCCCCTTGTCTCTTATGTGGCGTCACTTTGCCACTACACCACACACTGCACTTGTGTCATTTTCCTCCACATTTTATTTTTAAAGCCTACCTACCAACTCCCAGGGTTTTCTTCACCTAAAATCAAAATTTCCCCAAAGCCAAAGTTTGATATCGGGACTTCATAGAAGCCCTCTAACCTTCCAAAATCACTTATCTAATAGGTCCAACTTGCATTTAAGCCAATCTCTTATTCTGCAAAAATTTAAACGCTACTACGCTCAAGGCCCATTGGGCTCAATCCTACTAGGCCCAATTTCGAGATGTTACAAATCTACCCTCCTTAAAGAAATTTCGTCCTCAAATTTCCAACTAACTATCCATATTACATCCTAACCTACAACCCTACACTCTTGCTGCGCACTCTGATCTTAATAACACTAATATACTTTTAACTAGAATTTAGAACTCCTACACATACTCAAAAACACCTAGCCATTAAAGAAGACAAATATTTCATACACAACCAACTCTATATCCGACAATCACATCCAAACCAAACACATAAAATAGATACCAAAAATACAACATATAACAAAGCAAAGTATCAAGAAACTTACAGTGCGGATTGGTGCCGAAGACTCGAGTGCCATACTTCCAGAAAAGAGATATATATTTTTCTAAACCATTTTCCAAACCATCCTTTGAAAACATTTTTGAACCCAAACCTACAACCGAGTTTTTGAACCTAGGCTCTGATACCATAATTGTAACACCCCAACTCTCGTAGAAACATTACAACCGGATCTGGCATGTCACATAAAAGGGTTGTTTCAAAATCTATAGCGTTTGTTAAAAATTTCGAGTTTAAATATATATTAAACTTGTTATCCTTTTGTTAACATTTTGGAAAATAGTTATTAAGGGTTTAGGAAATTCCCGTATTGAACATTTAATAATAATAGCCAGTAATCAAATTAAAAGCTAAACCAAATAAAATACCAAAATTAAAATTATAGTGGCCTTATTACATAACAAAAAACCTAAATAAAAATAAGTCCAAATAAAAGAAACGAGTTTACGAGAAAACATTGCATGGCCACCACAAGTCCGCCTCAGCTCCCAGATCCACGATCTAATGATTACCTGCAAAATTAAACCAAGGGGTGAGTCATCGTGACTCAGTGTGTAAATTCCCCGAAACACATAAATGGCTCGTAGCCCACAAATGCATGTTGGGCCTGAGCCCACTCAATGTGGCATAGAAATAAATGAATGCAACATGTCCCAACCCAACCTAGTTTTTCCATCCTGTACACGCTAACCCGTACCAACCAACACACCATGGGGATTTCTACAATCAACCCTCTATCCGCTACACCCCGTCTCGACAGTCATGCTACTGGTTATAACAATGATCACTATGTGACATTAAGATCCATTGTGGCTTAGCCACCAATCACCATGTGACCTCATAAATCATTTGTGGCAGAGCCACTGATCACTATGTGACCTTATAATCAAATGTGGCAGAGCCACCGATCACTACGTGACCTTATCACTTCCTCTTTATCATCATTCCCATGTTCCATGCACAATATATATATGTCATAATGAATGTAACATTCTAGTAACAAGGCAATAAATTATTATGTACATCCAACTTAATATTAAGTTATTACAGACACGTACCTAGCCCTCCCTGCCTTACCCGCAAGGGTATTTCGAATGTATACACAGCCTTCTCCAGCTTTTCAGCCCATACCATTAATAATACAGTTAAAAATAAAGTGTGTTAGGGTCTACACACAATCACGCTAAAACTACCTTTAAGGGTATAACAGTAATTTTACCCACCAAGGGTATTTTCGTAATTTACCTATCGAGGGTATTTCAGTAATTTCGCACCTGCAATGGCCTTTCTGAAGGCCTAATGTCGCCTCGAGTGACTCAGCTACCATTTCGGTTGTATCAGACTATTGGGCCTAAAACCCTATTCCGGTCCATTTAGGCCCACATGCTCGTGTGGCCCACCTAACACAAATCTAGCCACGTATATGAGATACACCTACTCTAGTTCACTATATACTACACTATCATATATTTTATTCAATTGGGCCCACGAGCCCATTGGGCCCACTTCGGCCTAAGCCCAAGCAACCCCAACCCATAAGAATACTACTGATGGCCTCAACTATCGCGTCGAAGCCCCACACGTGCGCTCCGCGCGCTCATGTAACTACTATTGCGTGGATCGCGCACTTCGGCATTTTCTCGCTCTACAACTAGAGTTAATATTATTTTTATTATGAATTCAATATAGCCCTTTTATAAATATCCAATCTTCCCTGCAATTTTAAAACCAACCAATCCAATCCACTTTGATACCAATTCATACTTCTATTATGATTATATTATTTAGCATATTCATCACTCTTTAATGCATATTCATTAAACAAGTTTTAGTATTTATATAATCATCAAATATGTACATGCCATATAAATCAAAAGGAAATTTACAAAAGCTACAGGAGATAATCTTGATAGTGTGATCCTCGGTGTTGATCCGATCCTCCGTATATTTATACTTCAATCTACATAAGACATTGAATACACTCAAGTAAGTTTATAGAAACTTAGTAAGTTCATAGGCATAAAATATAAATCTTACCAAACATTCATACACTTATACATTATGTACAATTACTAAGTTCACCTGTCAACCACAATTTGATGAGTCCTATTGTATAAACTCACTAACATTTATTCATTTACTTTAACTCTTTTGGGCCCTTTTTGTCACTTACCATTCTTAATCAAATTAGAGAATGATTACGGAAAATTGAGTATTTCACTTCCACTTTGCCATAGTATAACTATGGTTTTACGTATGATCACTTATTACTAATCAGATAAGTGTAGCTAAAGTGTTATATCCTAACGTGTTGGGTATGATGCTTTTATCCCTTTAAAACGAGTTAATCTTGAGATTCAATTCCGACTTAATTAATTTTCTTCCCAAAATTTTCACCCTAAATATTTTCGAGTTTTAGATGTGTTTGAATTCTTTCTAATGGTTTTCTTTTGTTAAAAGCATATATTGAATCAGTCTAAAGATTGTATATTTTTCAAAAAGAAAAAAACGAGGCAATGCTTGTGTGTTTAGAAGTAGGGAAAATTACACCCTAACGTGTTGGGTGTCGATTTTTCGTTCAACTAAATATCCAAACACCCTTTTTTTTTTTTTTTACATGTTTTGAAGGTCAAAGATGATCTCAGTGTCAGAGCATAAAAGCGTTATATCCTAACGTGTTGGGTATAGTACTTTTATCCCTTTGAAACGAGATCATCTTGTGATTCAATTCCGGTTTAGTTTTCTTTCAAATTTTTGTTACCCTAAACATTTCAAGTTTTCGATATTAGGACAACGTTAATCAATTTTGGTACCAATTTTGGGCGTTGCAAGGGTGCTAACCCTTCCTTGCACGTAACCGACTCCCGAACTCACTTTTTAGTTTTGCAGACTAAAAATATTTTTATAAGTGACCTGATCACACCTAAACAAAAAGGATCGATGGCGACTCCCTGTTTTTTAAAGTCGGTTCCTATTTTTCAAAACTCGATAAAAATGGTTTCGACAGCTTGGGGACTCCACTGGGGAATGGTTGAGAGTCAGGCCATAAATTGATTAATTTTTTTCCTTTCAATTGAAAATTTAGAAAATTGTTTTCACACGCCGCGTTTTAACGTATTTGTTTGTGCTATAATGTCAAGTTTCATGAAGTGTTTTGGCATTGCATTGCATGACTGTTGTGGTCGCACCTTTAAGTGGGAGTGAGAAACTAAGCTTTCGTGAGGTTTTCACCTCCGCATGGGCTAGTGGACTGCTTCCGGAACACATCTGTACCTATGTGCTTCGTGAGGTTTTCACCTCCGCATGGCCATAGGGAAATGTGTTCCCACAATCGAACTCGATCCATATGAGCCTATAATGGGTGAGGATTGAGGAATCGCTGCTTCGGGGTACCCTCTCTTTAGAACCAAACCACATATAGTAAACCCTAAGAGCCTACCCTAAGTAGAATGCCGAACCTTTAGTGGTTACCCAGATAAGTCATGTAAAGAATTTTGCCCTCTAGAAAAGTTCTCTAATGGAAATCAAATTAGAATCGATGCCTTTTGCACCCATTGCATGCATATTTTTATTGATACAAAATTTGTATGATATTCATAATACATTGCCAATTCATCATTATTGCATGTATATATATGTTTTTAAAATCCATGCATATTTTTATATTTTCCGTTAATCCTTTAAATATGTTTTTATCAAGCCTTTAAAATATTTAATTTAATTATGACTTAAAAATATTTAAACATTTTCTAAAGTTAGAAGTCAAAACTTACATAAATAATAGTATTAGCATAAGATTGCAGCAATCTTGCTTTGAATCAAGTTAATTCTTCATTTAATCATGTCTCTTTTGTTAATTTAATTTTTATTTTTGGTTTGCAAAAGACTATGTCGAACCAGTTGTGCTATTATAAACCGTGATGACATTGTGTATTATGGAATGCTAAAGATTTCGGAAAAGAAATTAGCTCCACTTTCTTGTCGTTTGAAGAAGAAGACAAAGCTTTAGAATTATACACACATTTAGTAGAGCATCACGATGACTGGATATTAAGTTGCCATCATCTTGTACGGTATCAAGATAAATGGCTGGTTGCACTAGAATATTCTAAAATATTCTAACATATTTTAAAGAAAAGATGATTATGTGGGAAAGTAGTAACCAAATCAATGCTGAATGGTTCAATTACATTAGTGAGGATTTCATAAGATCTTAAAGGATGTGGCTTGTATATGGGCTAAGAGTAATAAGAGCATTTACACGCAAAGCCCGGCAAAGTCTATATTCATCACTAATTTCAGTGGGAGGGTAAAGTTTTTACCCAATTTAAATGCATCTGACCAACCAATGGAAGGTGATATTGATGGGTTAAAATATTTGCTGAACGGCATCGTCAATCGCCATTCGAAGATATTATCCAAAATTATCGGAATTTCAATATGCCAAATGAGCTATCATGTTTTCTTACCCAGCTCGATTCTCAAAAGTTGTAAGTTATCTTTCATATATTTATTTTAGAGTTCGACAACTCATATGGTTTACTTCATTAATTTCATAATTTTTTTTATTTACTTATTTGCCTATGTCCAAATGGGTAGGAAATACTTGAGTCCCGCGTTTCTACTGGATGCGCCTTTATTTTGGAGATCTGTTGATAAGTTTCATTTTATTATAAATTTGGATCACATGATAAAGCGTGGAGAGATTAAGTGGCGTCTTCTTGATAATTCCCTATACTCATTGCGAAAGAAATATTCATATAAATGGGAGTTGGCGGTGAAAAGTCATCCAGTGTTTAACTCTATATACAAGAAAACAAAATTTAGACATCCAACCAGCTATGCCTGTGTAGTACGGTACTGCTCTAATGTTTACCGTCATTACAACGAAAATGTAGCACAAAATGTAAGATTTCAACATTTTTTATTATGATATTTTATTTACTTTTGTTATTAACTTTTACTTAAATTGTTTATTTTATAGATTAGCATCATTAACATTGAGAAGGAGTTGAGCACGCTACTGCCAGAACTGTATCTTCATCTATTTGAAGGTTTAATCAATTATGCAAAAAACAATAAAACCAGGTAAGGAATATTGAAAAATTATATTATCATTGTAAAATTGTTTTTTTAATTCATATTAAATGAATATTGTTATTTTAATGTTTTGATATAGGGATCCAATTTTTTCGAGATCAATTATTTCTGAAAATATATGAAAGGTAAGCAAGTTGGTTTTCTCTTTAAATATATTTAGAAACTGTCACACCTCAAAGTCTGGACTAGAAGTAGGAAAAAGAAAAGAATAAAAAAAAAATCACGTGATTAAGTGGAAGAAAAGAAAATACAAGTTTAGAAAATCCGGGTAAGAGAAATACAGGTTAGAGAGCAGTAACTAGAACTTCGGATTAGCTTAGGTGAGATTAGAATTGAAATCGAGGATCAAATTGAAGCAAATTACTTCAATTGAAATCGAGAAATTCGATTTCTTAAAACAAGCTTAGTTTTGAGGATTCGAAATATCATATCCATTTATTATGTCACTATTACATGTTGCATGAGCATGGGAGGGATATGATATGAAAGAAGGTACGGGTGTACTTCGAGTACGTGGTTTGATGTTAGCCTTGAGCTACATCGTGGATTGACGTTGACTGAGGTCACGTTGTGGATTAATTGCGATTTAGTTCGCGTGGCTTGATGAGTGGCTGTGTGCCTCATCATGGTTGATATCGGCTATGTGCCATATCGTGGTTGATGAGTGACTATGTGTCCCATCGTGGTTTTGGTGTTAGCTACGGCTACATCGTGGATTGGCGCTGACTGAGGTCGCGTTGTGGATTATTGTGCTTAATTGCACGTGGTCGGCATTGATTGCCTTTTGGAGTGAAAAGGAGAGGGTGATTTATTAATCCCCTGGTGTGTGGTGGTTGGATACGGGGGTGTGTAGAGGATGGACCCTAGGTTGGGTTGGGTGCACTTTGCATAATTTTAGTTGATATGTGGATTAATGTGAAAATGGGCCAAGCCCCAATTGATATGTGGATTAATGTGAAAATGGGCCAAGCCCAGTTGATATGTGGATTAATGAAAATGGGCCAAGCCCAGTTGATATGTGGATTAATGTGGAAATGGGCCAAGCTCAGTATATGAATGTGGATCAGTGTGGAAATGGGCTAAGCCCGATATGTGGAAATTATGCGGTTAATTACCCTGTTATCTGATAAGTGATTTGAATATGGGCCAAGCCCAGAACGTGATAATATGTGAATATGATATTTGTTATCTGTTATATGGGTTAATTTGTGGTTTAATATGTGGGTGGAATTCAGTGGTTTAATTACACACTGAGTCTGTATGACTCACCCAATTTTTATTAAACATCGCAGATGAGTCGTGGTGATCGGACCGGGTTGGAGTGGATACGAGGTGGCCCATGCAGAAGACATTTTATCTATTTTATTCAGTTTATTATTAAGTACTTTGGTTTAAATCATTTATTGTAATAAGGCCCATTAAAGTATTTAAGTATTTCTATTTGAGTATTTTTATTATGTTAAAGCAAAGTGACGATTGAATTATTATTTTGAAATAGGTTTATTTTCGGCAAAACTATATCTTAAAATGTATATCAAAGTTTTAATCAGGATATTTTTATAAACGCCACATTTTACTTAAGATTTTAAATGGTCACCGTTTTACAAACTCAACAAGTTGTCATGATTTTATCTTTAGATCGAATCTTCTCAAACGTTTTTCCGCAGTGACATACCAGATCCGGTCAGGACTTGTGGGCCGGGTTTGGGGTGTTTCAGGTGGATTAGGGAGAAGAAGTTTTCGGCTTTGGCAAAATAAAAGAGAAGAGAAATATTGCTAGAGAATTCGGCAGAAGGAAAAAGGGAAGAAAAGAATGGCCACCCTTTTCCCCTTTTTGCCGAAATTACTCTACCTAGAGCCCCTATTCGCCAAACTCTCCTATTCTGATAACTTTATCTCTCAATTATCACCTTATTCAAATTAATAAAAATAATCCAACATTTATCCCTTATCTTAATTAATTATCACCATTTATCTCTTAAAAAAAATAAAAGGATTAAAGCTCCTAAAATTTAGCCTTAGTGCCGTCCCTTTGTCATCTTCTCTCTCACGCAAAATAAAACCTTTATTTTGCTTCCCTTGTAGCTCGAACCTAGGCCTCCATGACACTCCTTGTGGCGTCACTTACTGGGCTTTAAGTGGCGCCTCCTTGCCACTTTTCCAAGCCCATTTTTGTGTTATATTTCACCTACAATTTCTTTTAAGGCCTCCTCTGCCTAGCTCCCTCTTAAAATATGATAATTTCCAAAGCACTCTCCTATTTCTTAAATTTCACAAAATTCATACAACACATTCATAACACACAAAAGCATGCCTTCACATATATTTAAGCACAAATGCATAAGCCATAAATCTGGATATTACAGATCCTTTCACTAGAGTTTAAATTCAATCAAACTCTTACCGTCCAATCATAAAATAAATACTCCTTTGCTTTTCATGAGATTCGAACCCAGGCTCCCTTGTCACATAATCCACGCCGCTAACCACTTGGCCAGAAGCTCCTCTTGTGTTTAAAACCATGCGCAATAAACTATGAATCTATAGCCAACTTCTAAGGTCCGTGTAAAAAGAAAACCAAAATGCAAAAGCCAAGACTTGAACCTTGGACCTCCTTCCTTCCTTGTGGCGTCACCCCCTTGTCTCTTAT
Organism: Gossypium bickii; assembly: GCA_025503065.1. Lineage (NCBI taxonomy): Eukaryota > Viridiplantae > Streptophyta > Magnoliopsida > Malvales > Malvaceae > Gossypium > Gossypium bickii. The sequence continues at coordinate 137,187,291 of CP106711.1, forward strand.
GTGGCGTCACTTTGCCACTACACCACATACTGCACTTGTGTCATTTTCCTCCACATTTTATTCTTAAAGCCTACCTACCAACTCCTAGGGTTTTTTTCACCTAAAACCAAAATTTCCCCAAAGCCAAATTTTGATATCGGGACTTCATAGAAGCCCTCTAACCTTCCAAAATCACTTATCTAATAGGTCCAACTTGCATTTAAGCCAATCTCTTATTCTCCAAAAATTTAAACGCTACTACGCTCAAGGCCCATTGGGCTCAATCCTACTAGGCCCAATTTCGAGATGTTACAAATCTACCCTCCTTAAAGAAATTTCGTCCTCGAAATTTCCAACTAACTATCAGAATTACATCCTAACCTACAGCACTACACTCTTGCTGTGCACTCTGATCTTAATAACACTAATATACTTTTAACTAGAATTTAGAACTCCTACACATACTCAAAAACACCTAGCCATTAAAGAAGACAAATATTTCATACACAACCAACTCTATATCCGAACATCACATCCAAACCAAACACATAGAATAGATACCAAAAATACAACATATAACAAAGCAAAGTATCAAGAAACTTACAGTGCGGATTGGTGCCGAAGACTCGAGTGCCATACTTCCAGAAAAGAGATATATATTTTTCTAAACCATTTTCCAAACCATCCTTTGAAAACATTTTTGAACCCAAACCTACAGCCGAGTTTTTGAACCTAGGCTCTGATACCATAATTGTAACACCCCAAACCCGGCCTAAACATTACAACCGGATCTGGCATGTCACATAAAAGGGTTGTTTCAAAACTCTGCGTTTGTTAAAAATTTCGAGTTTAAATATATATTCGCTTGTTATCCTTTTGTTAACATTTTGGAAAATGGTTATTAAGGGTTTAGGAAATTCCGGTATTGAACATTTATTAATAATAGCCAGTAATCAAATTAAAAGCTAAACCAAATAAAATACCAAAATTAAAGTTATAGTGGCCTTATTACATAACAAAAAACCCAAATAAAAATAAGTCCAAATAAAAGAAACGAGTTTACGAGAGAAAACATTGCATGGCCACCACAAGTCCGCCTCACTCCCGGATCCACGATCTAATGATTACCGCAAAATTAAACAAAGGGGTGAGTCATCGTGACTCGGTGTGTAAATTCCCGAAACACATAAATGGCTCAGTAGCCCACAAATGCATGTTGGGCTGAGCCAACTCAATGTGGCATAGAAATAAATGAATGCAACATGTCCCAACCCAACCTAGTTTTTCCATCCTCGTACACGCTAACCCGTACCAACCAACACACCATGGGGATTTCTACAATCAACCTCTATCCGCTACACGCCGCCTCGAAAGTTATGCTCTTCGTTATAACAATGATCACTATGTGACCTTAAGATCCACCGTGGCTTAGCCACCAATCACCATGTGACCTCATAGATCATTTGTGGCGAGCCAGCCACCGATCACTATGTGACCTTATAATCAAATGTGGCGAGCCACCAATCACTACGTGACCTTATCACTTCCCCTTTATCATCATTCCCATGTTCCATGCACAATATATATATGTCATAATGAATGTAACATTCTAGTAACAAGGCAATAAATCATTATGTACATCCAACTTAATATTAAGTCATTACAGACACGTACCTAGCACTCCCTGCCTTACCCGCAAGGGTATTTCGACTGTATACACAGCCTTCTCCAGCTTTTCAGCCCATACCATTAATAATACAGTTAAAAATAAAGTGTGTTAGGGTCTACACACAATCACGCTAAAACTACCTTTAAGGGTATAACAGTAATTTTACCCACCAAGGGTATTTTCGTAATTTACCTATCGAGGGTATTTCAGTAATTTCGCACCTGCAATGGCCTTTCCGAAGGCCTAATGTCGCCTCGAGTGACTCAGCTACCATTTCGGTTGTATCAGACTATTGGGCCTAAAACCCTATTCCAGTCCATTTAGGCCCACATGCTCGTGTGGCCCACCTAACACAAATCTAGCCACGTATATGAGATACACCTACTCTAGTTCACTATATACTACACTATCATATATTTTATTCAATTGGGCCCACGAGCCCATTGGGCCCACTTCGGCCTATCGTAGCCCAAGCAAATTTCCAACCCATAAGAATACTACTATAGCCTCAACTATCGCGTCGAAGCCCCACGCGTCGCTGCGCGCGCGCGTGTAACTACTACTATTGCCGTGACTGGCACTTCGGCATTTGCCGCTCTACAACTAGAGTTAATATTATTTTTATTATGAATTCAATATAGTCCCTTTATAAATATCCAATCTTCCCTGCAATTTTAAAACCAACCAATCCAATCCACTTTGATACCAATTCATACTTCTATTATGATTATATTATTTAGCATATTCATCACTCTTTAATTCATATTCATTAAACAAGTTTCAGTATTTATATAATCATCAAATATGTACATGCCATATAAATCAAAAAGGAAATTTACAAAAGCTACCGGAGATAATCTTGATAGTGTGATCCTCAGTGTTGATCCGATCCTCCGTATATTTATACTTCAATCTACATAAGACATTGAATACACTCAAGTAAGTTTATAGAAACTTAGTAAGTTCATAGGCATAAAATATAAATCTTACCAAACATTCATACACTTATACATTATGTACAATTACTAAGTTCACCTGTCAACCACAATTTGATGAGTCCTGTTGTATAAACTCACTAAAATTTATTCATTTACTTTAACTCTTTTGGGCCCTTTTTGTCACTTACCATTCTTAATCAAATTAGAGAATGATTACGGAAAATTGAGTATTTCACTTCCACTTTGCCATAGTATAACTATGGTTTTATGTATGATCACTTATTACTAATCAGATAAGCGTAGCTAAAGCTACCACTTATCACTTGTCACTTGTAGCCGACGCTACCATTTTTCACTGATCAGGTAGCCGAAGCTACCACTTTTCACTGATCAGGTAACCGGAGCTACCACTTTTCACTTTCACTTTCCTCTAATCAAAAGTACTCAAATTCGATGATCCGCTCGATTTGATCATTTATTTAGTTTTCGCATTGTTGTTTTATTCTCAATTCATCAATACGTATATCTCATCATACATTGTATAATTCATGAAATTAACATTTAATCATTAATTTTCAGCCATATGAACTTACCTGAGTCGATTTGCAGAATTTGAAAAAATTCAGGGACTAATCAGCTACTTTTTCTTTTCCTCGACTTGCTTTGGGTTCTCGATCTATCATTGTAAAATCATTCACTTATCAGTATTGATTTCATCTTTACTCTATTTCACATCCTTAATGATTACAAACCACATATAAGTAACATTATCCTTAATGATTACATCTTCTTACCATAAAATTTTTAGAATTTTTGGTTTGGCCAATAAGTCTGATTTATTCTTTAAAGTCACCCTGTTCTTCTCATTCTCATGATTCACCCCATCTTCACTAAAAATTAATTATCTCCTTTTACAGGATTCGGATGATGTTAACGTTTGTTTCTGTTGAAAATAGACTCATTCAGGATCTTAATAATATAAATTTAAGACCCTAATTATTTTTATACAATTTTTGATGATTTTTCAAAGTCAGAGCAGGGGAACCTGAAATCATTCTGACCTTGTCTCATAAAACCTATTATATCTCATGATTTACAATTCCATTGCTTAAACCTATTATATCTCATGATTTACAATTCCATTGCTTACACCGTTTCTTCTATAAGAAACTAGACTCAATAAGCTTTAATTTAATATTTTATTCCTCCTCTAATTCGATTTATACAAATTTTGGTGATTTTTCAAAGTTAGACTACTGCTGCTGTCCAAAACTGTTTTAGTGCAAAGTGTTGATTTCCATTTGCCCCAAATTTCACAGTTCATACAATTCAGTCCTTAATCAATTACCCCTCAATTAAGCTGATTTTTGTAAATTAATACTTTACCTAATCATTATAAGTTATTTCAAACCTATTGGAATTCAGAATTTCTACATAAAAACCCTAACTTCAAATTCTTTTAAAATTAGGTCCCAAACATTCACTTTCTATTCAATTCTTTCAATAAAATTAGCATATAAACCATTTAAAGTTCTAATTCCATGCTAAATCATCATATACTTCCAGCACATATTCATAGCAACTTCAAACTTCATTCATAAAATCTAAAACTAATGAATTCACCAAGTGGACCTAGTTGTAAAAGTCACAAAACACAAAAGTTTCAAGAAATAATCAAGAATTGAACTTACTTGCAGAAAAAATATGAAAAACAAGCTTAGGGAAACCCTTCTATGGTGTTTTTGCAGATGAGAATGCAGAGAAGTAAAGAGAAATCTAGATAATTCCACTTTAGTCCTAGTTTTGTTAAGTAAGTTTTGCAATATTCCAATTTTGCCCTTACTTCTCCTTATTTTCTTTCTGATTTCATGCCCTTGCCGTCCAGCCCAAATAGACCTTGGGTCTATTTGCCTTTTAAGACCTCTTTCTTTTATCATTTAAGCTATTTAATCATTTCTCATAACTTTGCATTTGTTACAACTTAGTCCTTCTTGTTCAATTAACTATCAGAACTTTAAAATTTCTTGACGAAACTTTAATACTAACTTATTAACACTCCATTAATATTCATAAAATATTTATGGCTAGATTAAAAATCTCCGAGGTCTCGATACCTCGTTTTCGATTCTAATTATTTTTTTTCTAGTACACTATTTACTATTTCAATTTTTTTTTTAACTTTACATTGAACTCATACTCACTAAATTAATAATATTTTCTACTCACTTGTCAGATTTAGTGACCTCGAATCACCATTCCGACACCACTAAAAATTTAGGCTATTACAGTGAGTTACAAGAACTCAGTGCATAATCTTCTTACCATCATTCACTCGGCCTGAACCCATATAGCAACATCTTGGGCCTAACCCCATTTACATAACAGCATTAAAAATAAGATGAATGCAACCCAACCCATCCATCCAATCACACCCCCGACCAGCCAATCACACCTGTGGGGATCATGTCAACCCACCCCACTGCTCACGCCAATCACTGCAGTCAAATTGCTTTTCATAATATTTGTGGCAGAGCCACCGGAGTCATAATTACGTTTATATATAATATATTGCTATGCCACCAGACTACACTGCTCTTCATTCAATTCCCGCCCCATGCAATATGATCAGGTGTAACATATTTATATACACATAGTAAAGACTTCACATGTAAAGTAAGCATCATCACAACGTGGGTATTTTAGTAAACTAGCCAAGTAAAGCTTTTCGTAATACAGTCCATTAAGCATGAAATAAATTGGCCCATTAAATCACTTTGGTAATTCGGCCCATAAGGGCATTCCAAAGAAATTGGCACATTAGGCATTTTGGCAATTCGGCCCATTAAAGCAATTTAATAATTCAGCCCACTAAGGCATTTTAGCAAATCGGCCCATAGGGGCATTTTGGTAAATCAACCCATAAGGGCATTTTCGTAATTTAGCAATTTAATACCGATTTTGACAGATCTTTAGAAATAGTGTTAATTAAGCAAGTTACTCGATTTATGCCATATTACGATTTTTAGCCTTATAAATAATAACGATCTATTTTCCAACATGATATCGAATCACCAATCTACGGGATTTCGGTGTGAGATTACACACCTGATTGCGGTAAGAACTAAACCTTATTGATCGTCGACACCTATGACACCATAACACTCGATTAACTAACATAAGAGATTTTCTTAATCCAAATCTAAATCAACGATCTATAATGCTTACCCTTAGTATCGTGAACAACCACGATTTTCCTATTCTCACCGGATGATGGTCCACAACCCGGTGGAAAATCCCGAACTACCGACACTGCTCTTCGTTTGAACTTGGGAGTAAAGATTGCAAGTCCACTCCCTTTTTGCCCTTCTTTCGATTTTCCTTTAGTATCGTTACCACTTGCCTCTATTGAAAAAGTCTCGATTAATATAATACTATGATGAGTAAAAGTAGTTGTTTAAGGATAGGATTCAGCTTATCACTACTTCCGAAGGATCAACAAGTAGAGAAGAATGAGCGATTTAGTCCTCATAATAATCGATTAGTCAAATCCATCAATCCGTTTTAATGGATTAACCGAGTAATGAAAGAGATCGAAATGAACCATAACGAAACTCTTTACCTTAACAATAATAGATCCGACTTCCACCGATTGGGCTTATGACTACGGATGAATCGACAAAGATGCGGTATTCGGCCACCTACTATGTAACACCCCTTACCCGAGACCGTTGCCGGAGTCGAGCACGAGGCATTACTAAACTTTACTACTAATTCGGCATAAAATTTAAAACTGCCCATCTGCGTCATAGTCACTAAAATATTTATATCTGGAGCTACGGGACTCCAAATTAAGATCCGTTAATTTTCCCTGAAACTAGACTCATATATCTTTTTACTATAATTTTTCCAGAATTTTTGGTATGGCCAATCAATACCAGATTTTTCTTAAAGTTTCCCCTGTTTCACTGTTTGACTGTTCTGACCTCTCTTCACTACAAATCAAATTGCTCTTCGTACAGAATTCATAAGACCTTTTTATTTATTTCATTTGAAAATAGACTCATTCAGGATTCCATACATATAAATTTTAATCCACAGTTATTTTTGTACAATTTCTAATGATTTTTCAAAGGCAGAACAGGGGATCACGAATTCATTCAGAACCTGTTTCACTAAAATTTAAATATCTCATTATTTCCATTTCTTTTGCTTACTCTATTTCTTTTATATGAAAATAGACTCAAAGAGCTTTCAATTCATATCTTATTCACTTTCTAATTATATTTCTTCTATTTTTGGTGATTTTTCAAAATCACATTACTGCTGCAATTCAAAAACTGTTTCATTGCAAAATATTATCAACTAGTTTATAACATCTTTACTCCATCTCATTTAAACTCTATACATGCCATATAAATCTTCAAACATAAAAAAAAAGCTACCGGAATTGATCTGGATAGTGAGCTTTGCTGTGATGATCCGATCTACCAACTTCTCTTTAATTCAATCTACATAAAAATATCAAACACACACGAGTAAGCTTGATGAAGCTTAGTAAGTTCATTGGTTTAAAAGTAACTTACCACACATAATATTTCCAAAACAATAACAAAATATTTACTAAAGTTCCCTGCCATCCACAACCATTGTTAAAATACTTCACATAGTTGAGCTCAACATTAACAACTACTCAATCTCTTCCATTTGATTCACTCATTTTATATTATTACTTATCAAATTAGGAAACGTCTTACGAATTTGAGTACGTCGTTGCTCGATTGCCACGTTTTCACAACTCGGTATGGTTGATACCATACCTACATTTCATATCTCAGTATGGATGATACCATACCTACATTTCATAACTCAGTATGGATGATATCATACCTACATTTCATAACTCAGTATGGATGATACCATACCTACATTTCACATTTGCCATGGATTAACCATGGTCTTATCCAATCAATTCATCACATGTCACGACACCTAACGCACTCAATTCACAAGGCGTTTTTCCTAATTTGAATTCATCACATTTATTCTTTCATTTTATCATATTTCCCACAATCCCACAGCAAATTCACATTTACAGCACATTATATCATTCAATCTTTCACAAATAAACATATAAATTCAACCATATGAACTTACCCTTACTGATTTGTAGAAGATTTTGAAATTTAGGGACTACTCTGCAACTTTTTCTTTTCCTCTTTCTTCTTTGGTTTCTTGATCTATAATGTAAAATATTTTCACTCATTAGCATATATTTCATTTCCATTTCACTTCACAAATTATGCTCTTTAAATTTCAAATTGCACTTTTACCCCAAAATTTACTGCTTTTACAATTTAGTCCTGCTCAATTCAGCCATCAATTGAACTAATTTTTCTCAATTAACACTTTATTCTATCATTACAAACTATTTCACAACCTTTTATATTCTGAATTTCAACAGCAACCTCTAATTCACAACTTTTTCACAATTAGGTCTTAAATATCATTTCCTATCAAAATCACTTAATAAAACCACCTTAATATGAAATTAAAATTTAATTTTCATAATAATTCATCATAAACTTCCATTTCTCAGCAAGGGTAACTTTTAATTTTACCCACCAAATCAAAAACTAATGAATTCTATAAGTGGATCTAGTTGTAAAAGTCATAAAAACATAAAAATTATCAAGAAAAAGCATGAATTAAACTCACATGGTGTAAAACTATGAAAACCAGCTTCCTCCAGACTTCTTATGGTGTTTTGGCTGAGAAAATATGAAGATATCTCTAGATTTTTCAACTTTGTTTTTATTATACATGTTAAAATTATTAAATTTCCAATTTTACCCTTATTTCCCTTATCTTTCTGGTGATTTTCTTCACCTTGCCGTCCAGCCTTTTCACCTTTAGGTTTAATTATCCTTTAAACCCTCCTTCTTTTAACACCCGAGCTATTTAATTCTTCTAGTAATTTTACATTTGTTACAATTTAGTCCTTTTTATTAAATTGACTACCAAAACATTTAAATTTCTCAACCAAACTTTAATACTAACTTAATAACACTCCATAAATATTTCTAAAAATATTTATGGCTCAATTTTCAAATTTGAGGTCTCGATACCTCGTTTTTGACCTATTTGACCTAGTAAATTCTTTTAATTCACCAAATTCACCAATCCACAAATTCTTCTAAATTCTCACTTGACTCAAAAATTTTAAATTACTTTCTTACTCAATTTTACCTGTCGAATTTAGTGAACTCATATCACCATTTCTGACACCACTCAAAAATTAGGTCGTTACAAACTCTCCCCTTTTAAATTTCGTCCTCGAAATTTGTTACTGAAAAATAGATTTGAATCTCGTGATCTCATTGACTCCTCTGTTTCCCAGGTTGCCTCCTCCATACCATGCCGATGCCATAATACTTTAACCAATGGTATTTTCTTATTCCGCAACTCTTTTACTTCACGAGCCAAAATCTTTATTGGTTCTTCTAAATAAGTCATATCTGGTTGAAGCTCAATTTCAGTATGAGGAATTACGTGTGAAGGATCTGACCTATACCGCCTTAACATAGACACATGAAACACATTGTGGATCTTCTCAAGTTCCGGAGGTAAAGCCAACCGATAAGCTACAGGACCAACCCTTTCCACAATTTCATACGGCCCTATAAATCTCGGACTCAATTTTCCTTTTATACCAAACCGTAACACCTTCTTCCATGGTGAAACTTTTAAAAATACTCGATCACCCACTGCATATTCTATATCTCTTCGTTTCAAATCTGCATATGACTTCTGACGATCTGAAGCAGCTTTTAGACAATCTCGAATAATCCGGACTTTCTCTTCAGTTTCCCGAATCAAATCAACCCCAACTATTTTTGATTCACTCAATTCAGACCAACACAATGGAGTCTTGCATTTCCTACCATAAAGAGCTTCAAATGGTGCCATTTTTATACTAGACTGATAGCTATTATTGTAAGCAAACTCAAAGGAAGGTAAATACCTTTCCCAACTGTCACCAAACTCAAGTATACAACATCTTAACATATCTTCTAGAATTTGAATCACTCGCTTTCTGTAATTGTCCATCTGTTTGAGGATGAAACATTTGTACTAAAATTTAATTTGGTACCTAAAGCTTCTTGCGCTTTGTTCCAAAATCTCAAGTAAACCTCGGATCCTTGTGCAAAAATGATAGATACTGGAACTCCATGTAGTCTCACAATCTCTGACACATACAATTCTGCTAATTTCTCAAGTGAAAAATCTGTTCTGACTGGAATAAAGTGTGCTGACTTTGTCAATCTATCAACAATCACCCATATCGAATCTTTCTTTCTTGGAGTCATAGGCAATCCTGACACAAAATCCATTGTAACACGCTCCCACTTCCATTCAGGAATCATAATGGGTTGTAGTAAACCCGTTGGCACTTGATGCTCCGCTTTAACTTGCTGACAAATCAAACATTTTGCAACAAATTCTGAAATTTTTCTTTTCATACCAGGCCACCAATATATCTTTTTCAAATCACCATACATTTTCGTACTGCCCGGGTGAATAGAATACATACTATTATGTGCTTCAAAAAGAATATTATTCTTCAAATCGTAATTGTTTGGAACACAAATTCATTATGATAACGCAACATACCTTCATCATCAATGCTAAACTCGAATCTAAATTATCTCGAACCATTTGTCGTTTAAATACCAATTTCGGTCTTCATTCTGCGATTTACGAATTTGTTGAAGAAACATGGGTTTCACTTTCAATTCTACTAATACAAACACCTTTTTCATTAGGAGCCAATTGAGCATTCATTGTTCAAGCGCAAACAAAGATGACTTTCGACTAAGTGCATCAAAGAACTACATTAGCTTTTCTGGATGGTAGTCAATAACCAAATCATAATCTTTCAAAGAACTCTAACCACCGTCTCTGTCTTAAGTTTAGTTCCTTCGAGTCATTAAGTATTTGGACTTTTGTGATCCGTATAGATATAACACTTCTCACCATATAAATAGTGTCTCCAAATTTTTAAAGCAAAAACAATTGCACTAATTCAAGATCGTGTGTAGGGTAATTCTTTTCATGTGGTTTTAATTGCCGTGAAGCATAAGCCACTACCTTTCCCGATTGCATTAACACACAACCCAAACCATTTAAAGATGCATCATCAGTATACAATATATGGTATACCCGATTACGTTGAGTCAAAATTGAGCTTCATAACATTTTCTTCAATTGGTCAAAGCTCTGTTGACATTCATCGCACCATACAAACTCAACATTCTTTTGTAACAAACGAGTCATTGGTGAAGCAATCATGGAAAAATTCTTTACAAAACGGCGATAATACCCTGCTAGTCCCAAAAAACTTCGCACTTTAGTTACATTCCTCGGTGTTTTCCAATTCACCACTGCTGAAACTTTACTTGGATCCACACGAATTCCTTCAGCTGATACAATGTGACCCAGAAATCCAACTTCATGAAGCCAAAACTCACATTTACTAAATTTTGCATATAATCGCTTTTCTCTCAAAGTCCGTAATACAATTCTCAAGTGTTGTGCATGCTCGGATTCTGTTTTTGAATAGACCAATATGTCATCAATAAATACCACCACAAATCTATCCAAATAAGGCTGAAAAATCTGGTTCATTAAATCCATAAATGCAGCAGGGGCATTTGTTAAACCAAAAGGCATCACCAGAAATTCGTAGTGACCATACCGAATTCGAAAAGCAGTCTTTGGCACATCACACTCTTTAACCTTCAGTTGATAATACCCAGATCTAAGGTCTATCTTTGAAAACACTGCACCACCTTTCAATTGATCAAATAGATCATCGATACGTGGTAATGGATATTTATTTTTAATTGTTACCTTGTTCACCGTATGCAATCAATACATAATCGCAACGATCCATCTTTCTTTTTCACAAATAAAACAGGTGCACCCCAAGGTGACGTACTCGGTCTGATGAACCCCTTATCCAATAACTCTTGCAATTGCATCTTCAACTCTTTTAACTCAGCTGGTGCCATTCTATACGGTGCTATTGATATCGGAGTGTGCTTGAGTTACATCAATTACGAATTCAACCTCACGATCCGGGGTAAACTGTAATTCCTCGAAACACATCAATAAACTCATTAACAATCGCAATTGTTCCGTCTTCAATTCGAACCCCGAGTATCAAGAATATAAGCTAAAAATGCTTCATTACCCTTCCGAATCAATTTCTCGAGTACAGAATGGTTTTGAAATAATTACGACATCATCCTTTTATCTCCAAACTCAAATGAAACTATTTCCCTGTCGACATTTTAAATCAACCTGCTTTTCTCTACAATTTACTATGGCATCGTGTTTAATCAACCAATCCATGCCAAGAATAACATCAAATTCTCGGAAAGGTAACAACATTAAATCAGAGAGAATTCACGACCTTGTATTTTCAAAGGGACACTTCCGACATATTAAATTAACTAACACACTTTGCCCTAACGGATTAGTGACTTGCATATCAAAATCGATGGACTTAATATCATTTTCTTTTACGACACTAATGCGAAGCAAATATATGAATGCGTAGATCCGGGATCAATTAAAGTATACACGAATCATTAAAGAGATGGAAAATACCAGCTATCACATCTGGAGCAGAAGCTTCCTCTCTTGCCCGAGTAGCATATGTACGTGCGGGTGCCCTTATTTCTGATCGGGCTACAGTATCTCTCATTCCCGAACGAGCAGTCTCAGCAGCACTACTTTGACCCAAACGTCTACTTTTCTAAGGAGTATTTGTTTGTTTCTCGCCTTGTTCTTTATTTTCTTTTAATGAATGAGGACAGTCCCGAATAAAATGATCAGTTCCACCACATCTATAACAGGCTCCGGTTCTTCCCCAACATTCACCAATATGAAATCTACCATAATTTTTGCATCTAGGTCTCGGAAAATTTTGCACACTACCAGTACTAGCTGCTGGTTTATTAATCACTCCAACATCTCTTTGAGTTGTTTTACTTTTATTTGATCGTTCCGGAATTGTAACAGATCGACTAAAATCATCTCTGAACTTTTTAGCTGGAAAAGTCGTTGGTCTAGAGAAACTTCTTTTATATACTTCTTTGCCTTTTCTTTCTCTTTGCATCTTTCTATTATACACTTCTTCCATCTTTTGAGCTCGATCGATGTAACCACAAATTCTCGAATCTCGATGCCTCCTATCATCATTCCGATTTCATCATTAAGCCCTTCTTCAAATCTAATGCACATTTCTTCCTCTGTCGGTACAACATCCCGAGCATACCTCTTGAGATACACAAATTCTCTCTCATATTCAACCACTGTTTTATTCCCACATCAAGATCAAGGAATTCCCTTTTCTTTTATCTAAATATCTCCTTCCCACATACTTTTTCTAAACTCATTTTGGAAGAATTCCCGTAAGTTTATCTGCAGTACCATCGCTTCAATGGTTTCCCACCAATTATACGCTTCTTCTTTCAATAGTGAAATCAAGACACCTCGATAGTCCTCCTGGAGAACAAATCATTTGTTTGAAAACTCTCTCCAAACTCTTTAGCCAATACTCGCTTTAATCGGATCATCATCCGATCTTCCCAAAAATTCTTCAGCTCCAACTTTCTCGAGTTTCTCAATCGGTGTTCTTTTGATAGATTCATCTATTGAAGGAGGAGCAATCTGGGGCAGAATCGTGGTACAAGAGGGGGAGGAGGAGGTTGTTGTGCCTGACTTCTTCCTTGTATTGTTTCACTAAACCACTGATTCATTACCCCGTAAATAAAAATTTTAAGTTCCTCTCTCATCAAAGAAATCGGAACATTATTACTTGTTCCCTGCTCAGAAGTCTGTACTCTACTATTAACTTCCTCTTCATGATCAGCACCCTCGGGTCTATCAGACATCTTTACAATCTATAACAAAAATTAATAGTTAGATCGGATCATTCACATCTCACTATCACAGATTTATATGGCATGTATTTCTAAACATTTTATACATCACATCCGTTCCGAGAATCGTCTAAACCAAAGCTCTGATACCAATAAATGTAACACCCCTTACCCGAGACCGTTGCCGGAGTCGAGCACGAGGCATTACTAAACTTTACTACTAATTCGGCATAAAATTTAAAACTGCCCATCTGCGTCATAGTCACTAAAATATTTATATCTGGAGCTACGGGACTCCAAATTAAGATCCGTTAATTTTCCCTAAAACTAGACTCATATATCTTTTTACTATAATTTTTCCAGAATTTTTGGTATGGCCAATCAATACCAGATTTTTCTTAAAGTTTCCCCTGTTTTACTGTTTGACTGTTCTGACCTCTCTTCCCTACAAATCAAATTACTCTTCGTACAGAATTCATGTGACATTTTTATTTATTTCATTTGAAAATAGACTCATTCAGGATTCCATACATATAAATTTTAATCCACAATTATTTTTTTGAAATTTCTAATGATTTTTCAAAGGCAGAACAGGGGATCACGAATTCATTCAGAACCTGTTTCACTAAAATTTAAATATCTCATAATTTCCATTTCTTTTGCTTACTCTATTTCTTTTATATGAAAATAGACTCAAAGAGCTTTCAATTCATATCTTATTCACTTTCTAATTCCATTTCTCCTATTTTTGGTGATTTTTCAAAATCACGTCGCTGCTGCAATTCAAAAACCGTTTCATTGCAAAATATTGTTAACTAGTTTATAACATCTTTACTCCATCTCATTTAAACTCTATACATGCCATATAAATCTTCAAACATAAAACAAAAGCTACCGGAATTGATCTGGATAGTGAGCTTTGCTGTGATGATCCGATCTACCAACTTCTCTTTAATTCAATCTACATAAAAAAAATCAAACACACACGAGTAAACTTGATGAAGCTTAGTAAGTTCATTGGTTTAAAAGTAACTTACCACACATAATATTTCCAAAACAATAACAAAATATTTACTAAAGTTCCCTGCCATCCACAACCATTGTTAAAATACTTCACATAGTTGAGCTCAACAACAACTACTCAATCTCTTCCATTTGATTCACTCATTTTATATTACTACTTATCAAATTAGGAAACGTCTTACGAATTTGAGTACGTCGTTGCTCAGTGCCACGTTTCACAACTCAGTATGGTTAATACCATACCTACATTTCACAACTCAGTATGGTTGATACCATACCTACATTTCATATCTCAGTATGGATGATACCATACCTACATTTCATAACTCAGTATGGATGATACCATACCTACATTTCACATTTGCCATGGATTAACCATGGTCTTATCCGTCAATTCATCACATGTCACGACACGAACGTACTCAATTCTGCGTTTTTCCTAATTTGAATTACTGCCATTTATTCTTTCATTTTATCATATTTCCCACAATCCCACAGCAAATTCACATTTACAGCACATTATATCATTCAATCTTTTACAAATAAACATATAAATTCAACCATATGAACTTACCCGGCTGATTTGTAGAAGATTTTGTAATTTAGGGACTACTCTGCAACTTTTTCTTTTCCTCTTTCTTCTTTGGTTTCTTGATCTATAATGTAAAATATTTTCACTCATTAGCATATATTTCATTTCCATTTCACTTCACAAATTATGCTCTTTAAATTTCAAAATTGCACTTTTACCCCAAAATTTACAGTTTTTACAATTTAGTCCATCTCATTTAAACTCTATACATGCCATATAAATCTTCAAACATAAAACAAAAGCTACCGGAATTGATCTGGATAGTGAGCTTTGCTGTGATGATCCGATCTACCAACTTCTCTTTAATTCAATCTACATAAAAATATCAAACACACACGAGTAAACTTGATGAAGCTTAGTAAGTTCATTGGTTTAAAAGTAACTTACCACACATAATATTTCCAAAACAATAACAAAATATTTACTAAAGTTCCCTGCCATCGACAACCATTGTTAAAATACTTCACATAGTTGAGCTCAACATTAACAACTACTCAATCTCTTCCATTTGATTCACTCATTTTATATTATTACTTATCAAATTAGGAAACGTCTTACGAATTTGAGTACGTCGTTGCTCGATGCCACCACGTTTCACAACTCAGTATGGTTAAAACCATACCTACATTTCACAACTCAGTATGGTTGATACCATACCTACATTTCATATCTCAGTATGGATGATACCATACCTACATTTCATAACTCAGTATGGATGATACCATACCTACATTTCACATTTGCCATGGATTAACCATGGTCTTATCCGACAATTCATCACATGTCACGACACGAACGTACTCAATTCTGCGTTTTTCCTAATTTGAATTACCGCCATTTATTCTTTCATTTTATCATATTTCCCACAATCCCACAGCAAATTCACATTTACAGCACATTATATCATTCAATCTTTCACAAATAAACATATAAATTCAACCATATGAACTTACCCGGCTGATTTGTAGAAGATTTTGAAATTTAGGGACTACTCTGCAACTTTTTCTTTTCCTCTTTCTTCTTTGGTTTCTTGATCTATAATGTAAAATATTTTCACTCATTAGCATATATTTCATTTCCATTTCACTTCACAAATTATGCTCTTTAAATTTCGAAATTGCACTTTTACCCCAAAATTTACAGTTTTTACAATTTAGTCCCTGCTCAATTCAACCATCAATTGAACTAATTTTTCTCAATTAACACTTTATTCTATCATTACAAACTATTTCACAACCTTTTATATTCTGAATTTCAACAGCAACCTCTAATTCACAACTTTTTCACAATTAGGTCCTAAATATCATTTCCTATCAAAATCACTTAATAAAACCACCTTAATATGAAATTAAAACTAGCACCGAAAGCAAGAAAGCTGCTGAGAGTACTCACACTGCCTACAAATCCGCTCAGAATAACCTTATAGAACCTTATATTTAACCTTATAGAATATATAGATGGCAAATAAACAAATTAGAACCTTATAGAATAGATCTCAATGCAATTTAACTAGAATAACCTTATAGATGGCATATAAAAATATTTTGAAAAGGCGTCGTTCCATACAATTTAAAAAAAAAACTTAAAAAAAAAAACAAAGCAGAAACTCGGTCCCTCTTTCTTTTGAAACCAAAGCCCTAGCCCTTATTTTACCCCCTTTCTCCGCCGCATCAGAAGAACCCACACTGTCATGACGAACTCAGGCCTATTCGAAAGTTCCTTATGAAATCGGGTCGGAAAACTTCGGCATTCTCAACCTCACAGACCCTCTTCACTCCGATTTCGACGAAGGAAGCAGTCGGACAATTCACTTTATACAGGTAAACCCCTTTTCTTTTTAGATTTTCACACTAGCAAACAAAGACAAAGATCCAAAATAAAAGAGAAAGCTAAAGAAAAAGATTATTGAGAATCGAGAATCACCTTTCGTAATTCTATTTCGAATTTTTTTAATTTTCTCGTATTCTATGACGCGTAAGAATCGGTGTTCGTAAAAAATTTACAGATAAAAATGCTTGGCTTTTTATAGCCAAATCGAAAGAAATGAAATACACATTTTTCTTCTACAATATTCCATTGTTGTTCTGTTATTGCTGACTGTGCAGGTGTGCGCAATGCGGAGGTACCACTCGTGGGCAGGGACGAGGCTACACGAAGAAGCCGCTCGTGCGGGCAAATGCGCCAAGCTATTCTCGAATATTCAAGGGTTTCCCCGATGCAAATCTCTAATTGGGCCATTCGGGTCGTGTAATTTCATTGGGCCAATACTAGGCCGAATTAGGCCTATTTTTGAGATTTTTAAATTGGGTGATGTAATTTGAATTTGGAAAATTGTAAATGGACATTGTTATTGGTTTTATTTTAGTTTAATTTAGTTTATCTTAAACTGGGCCGGGCTAAATGGGCCTATTACAAACAGTTAGGAAATATACGTGTCGAAACCATTTTTTAGAAAATAAACCGTATGCAAAATGGTAAATAGAAATAATATAAGTAATATATATGCAATAAAACTTAATGTAAGTAATTTATGTTTGATGAAATTTTTGGAATGAGAAAAAATATGAATAAGATTGAAGTTTTAAAAAGATATAAGTTATTTAACTAGATTTATAAGAAAACGTGCACATATAGATAGATTTGAAATAAAATATATATACATAAAATAATGTGAAAATCAATAATATGTACATAAAAGAAATAATTTTATCATAAATTTCATAGGTATGCATAGAATAATAAGATATAAAAGTACTTAAATTATGAGTAAATAATTTTTAAAAGAAAACCTCGAAGGACCTCCTTGCTCCGATTATTCGGGGTATAATGTAAAAACAGCCTATTATGAGTAAATAGGTTTGAGCATGATTCACAATGTGATTCAAATGAAATAAGCTGCAAACTTACACAGCTCGACACATGACTTCAAATAATGCACATAACTAGCAAAGCCACTACAAACTTTCATCTATTACTTATTTCCTTCCAACAGCCAAAATTCACTTCTAGCTAGGAAAATATCTCTTATAGCTTGAAATCATGACAACTGCATTTTATTTATATTATGTAACTCTTTATCTTAAAACATATATCAAATTGCTAAAATTACTACCAGCTGCATTGATGGAGTAAGTTGCAATTTAGAACTTCATCAGAATCCAACTTAAGTTCTTTATCACCATTTCATGTAAACTTTCTCCCTCTTTTAGTCTTTTACAGGAAATTATGCTACGGCGTTGACTGTCCTTGTCAAAGCCAACAATTCTGATGTCCTGACAATCACAGTAGGCTTTGGAACAAAAAGAAAAAGACATTCAAACTAGACTTGCCACAATAGAAGTGTAGAACCACCAAGTGAGCTAAGAAATCTTTAAAAGCCATAAATGGCATGTGAATATATGAAATAATGATTGCTCAACACTGATAAAGATTGTTGGCCAGTATAAGGTCCATCTGCATAATAATAACCAATGTAACCAAAAAATAAAAAAACAAGGAAAAGATCAGATGAAATTTTGACCAAAAAATTTCACGGCAACATAAACTCTCAGTGACAGCTAAGTACCAAGAGAAGAGAACTTCAAAAAGGGAGGCACCTCAAAATTGAAGTTGAAATACATTAGAAATAGTAGAACACTAACCAAGCAGATGTGCAATAAGCAGACAAAAATAAGCTTGATCTGGCAGTACCAACAATACCCTTTCTTAATATTGTGGAAGGCCTGTATTAAGGTCAGAAAGAACTTTGTCAGACAGATGTTATAGAGCATCTGTGTGTATAAATACAGTAACGACAACAACATTGTTCTCAGTTATAGCTGGGAATTTTTTTTTTTTTTTTTTTTTTTGGAGAGAGAGAGAGAGAGAGAGAGAGAGAATGAATAAAAAGGAAGCAAAAGACCAGCACAAGTAGGTTTTACTAAAAAACTTATGATGTGCTTAAAACCAAATTGCACATATAATTCTTTGCCCGCCTCAACATGCATGAAGCAAAGCATGCTGGCAACAACAGCATCCATCTTTTATAACAACTTCAATTGCACATCAAATTTTAAAGGGCATTTACCTACTGTGGTTACACGAAGGACTCAAAGTAAAGGTTATAATCTAAAATTCTAAGTGCAAAATTCACCAATTTTCAGCTAAACAGCCTTCAAGAAAGAGAAACAATTCTAACTGCATTACCTTTTTAAGAGGTCTTGACGATGAACTATTAACGCAGGAATTAAATAAACTGGAAGAAATACTGGTAATGCCCTTTCATACCCTTCGGTGAAAAAAGAAATAACACGTGCGCTGCATGATTGCTTCCCATGAATCATCTGCAAATAACTTGAGGGCTTAAGCTTCTCAAAAGTAACAATATACCCTTTTCCAGCAAACTTCAAGCAATAGTAGCTTGAGTACTCAAATTCAAAGTCTATTCTGAACTTCCTAAAGGTATCTGAGTAAATTAAACAGAAAACACAAACAAAAAATTACAGAAAGACACTCATTTTATTTCAGCAATCAAGCATCTTGCTTAAAGCAATCATTATAAGGATCTTATCACAAAGGGATCAATTAAACACAATACAGTGGTTAAACTACACCAATATATCCACTATCCATATCCTAATAACTTATATTTTGGAAGAAGTTTTGAACTGATGATTGCAAGATTTATAGGCACTGCAAAAGAACAATAAAGCGCTTTACATGGAAATGGATAACTGCGGATAATAACTGCATGATCTTAATATTTCAAAAATGCCTTCATTAGGAACTTTAACATGAAAAATCAGCATTAAATACCAAAAAGAAGACAAAAAAGCATTAAATTAGTTATCAAAATCACAGAGCAACAAAATAAATACTTTGCATTCAAGTTCGGACATGCACTTTTTCTATTCAAATCTCTTCATACCCTCTCATTTAGTTTTCAGGCTTTCCTGTTGAATTTTCTGATAAAGCTGCATGAAGGGGAGCTTTTATCTCTCCTAAGAATGAGCTTTATTAGGTAGAACAGAATGAAGGGAAGCCAAAAAGCTTAGAGTCATTTTGCATTTCTTAACCAAGACCTTACTTATTTTATTCAAATTCTTCCAAACACTTCTATGCAATAAGCACCTAACTTAATATTCATGATGACATTATAGGCCTCCATCTCTGTCCTGTATGGAAAAAGCACCCGTCTCTAGCGATCTTACTCAAGACATGGTTCAAGATAATTAAAGCACAAAGGTAAAGTCTTATTCATTTAGTGGAAACTGCGCAGGGGGAAAGGACTTTGCTGTTGTTGGTTTAGTCCCAAAGGAAGAAAGAGAGGCAATTAAAGAAGGAACACATACAAAAAGATATACACATTAATGCTCCTAGGCAGAACAACATAAATGGGAGAAACAAAGATTGTACCGAGCAAGGGATTTTCATGTTTGGATCTAACTTAACATCTACTCCTGATGCCTTGTAAAGTTTCTCTATTGCTTCCAAATTAGTGAATGGAAGACCACTGGCAATCTCTTTTACACCTTGCAAGATGACAAGATCCTTTCCACCATGTTTATTGAGAAAGGACCTATATGATGGGGGCAAACTGTCTTGCTTCAAAATGTACGATGACCTGAAAAAACGAATGATTTCACTTCCAAGTTATTCTCCCCAAAAAATAATAATACATACATAAATACATACTTGTCTTTCCTAGAAAATATATTAAGCTTTCCCCATACTGTGCTTATCGGAATCCATTACATATACAACTTGTAAAGCTACACAATATCTAAGCTACATAATGCCCTTTCCAAATGTGCAAACAAAAAAAAAAAAAAAAAAAAAAAAGTATGATCACTTGTAATTCAAGCAAATCTTTTTACAGTTCCTCTTCACATATGCTATGACATACTTAGGCTTTCAACAATTTTTGGATTTAAGCATCAAAGTTCCTGCTATGATACCAAGATCGAATGAACTTTTAAATACAGAGCTGACAAGGCAGCAGGCAAACATTTGAATTACAGCTTTAACAGGTTGAATGGTAGTTAAAAAAGACAAAGAAAAGGAATAATGGAGTCCCTTGGAAAATTAAAAAGAGTTTACCGACTTGAATGGAAAGACTGGGCTCATAATCCAGAAGACTAGAATTCCAGGAGGCTTAGGCTTTGCTTGGTATGAAGGATCAAAAAGGGTCAGGATGGAAAATTTATTAGCCACCCTAACTTCTACGACCCATAATAATCATGATTCAACAAAAACAATTGCAAGAAAGTTTAATAGTAGGGGAACAAAAGAAAAAAAAACAGAAAACAAAAATAATTTAACAATAGAAACATACAAAATTTGCGAAGAGGAGAGACACATAAGGAATATGTCACCATGTTTCCAAGTAAGGGGTTTACACACCTTCCCAAACCGTTTGCTCTTGATTCCACAGCGTGATGCCAACACAGCAGGTCGCATGAGTATGTATATGGCTAAACTTTTATGCTGCGTGTTATCTCCAGTTAGAAGCATGGAAGGCCCTGCAACCAGTCCTGCTACTACTGCCCTCCATTTCGCAGTCCTTTTGCAAAATTTAACAATCCACTAAAATCAAAATTAAGTTCATAAAAACTTTCATTTCAACTAAAGAGAGGAATATTAAGATAAGAGCATTGCCTGTTATGTCCTCCAAGTTCAGCAATAATTTCATCTACCGAAACAGATGTAGGAGCCCAAATATGCCCAGGCCCATTCATTGACCAAAGCAGAAACCAAAAACACAAAAAATAATATAAAACCATAATAAAATAGTCCAGTCTCTTTTACAAACCCAGACTTAAAGCCCAAATGCCTAAAACACTACCCGATTAAAAACCCAAATCAAATATTAGACCCAACTACAATGGCCCAAACCCCGAAAGTGGCCCAAGGAGCCCAATTGGTTTCAGTAAACAGAAACCCTAGGACCTTCTGGGGTTGGGCTACCGCGTCCCTCACACGCGCCCTTCGCGTCGTTTCAATGACCCACACGAGCCAATATGCGCTCCGCCCACGCGCAGGCCTTCACCAGCGCGCGTACGTGCTGCCTCCAGCGCATCAGAGTCGTACGACCCCCTGCACCTTGGCCACGTCTGTACCTGCAAACGAATGAAAAAATGACAAAAACAGCAGCAAATACAGAATAGAAAAAGGAATAAAAGAAAAAGCTTGTATTTTTTATTTTTTTCGGATCGGCTATAAAAGAAAAGGCCATCATTGTATCTTTTTTTTTTTTTTTACGCATGCAGAATATATCAAGAAATCAGAAACAAAAAGGTTTCTTTTCCGACTACTCATTTTTCATTTTTTCGAACCGATTCTTTTCGTGTTTCAAGCATTTCTTTGTCTAGATTTTTTTTTAAAAAAAAAAAAGGAGAAGAGAAGGGTTTACCTCCAGTAAAGACCGTCGAGTTGCTTTCTTCGTGCTGATCGGAGCAAAGCGATTCGTCGGGGCATGGACACGAAGCATTCTGGTCGGATTCAGAGGGGCAGTGGTCGTAGGGTCTCGATTCGGCCACTAATCGTCGACCGTCATGGCGTTGCGGCGGGGAACAAAGACGAGAGTAGAATAGGGGGCTTAGGGTTTCTTTTTTTGTTTTTTTAGAAAGGAGGAAGGGTAAATGAAGTATTAAGTCCTTTTAATCGGTTTTGTAAACCTGTTAGTGAAACGGTGCCGTTTAGGCTTTTAATGATAGCCTTCAAAACGACACCGTACTGACCTAAACCCGGTGACCCGACCCGATTTGGCCCATGAGATCCGCGTGTTTCTTCAATTAATGGAGGATTTGCGCGTTTAGTCCCTTATATCCCTATATTGTTTTTTAATTAATCCCGTTATGCTTGTATATATTGTTTATTGAGCCTCTGTAATTCATGCATACTCCCAATTTAGTCCAATTTATACACTGCGTTCTGCTTGTTTGAGTATTAACTGTTTTAACTCCTGATTGTTTGAATGCTTTTTAACTTAGTCCCCTCTTATTGTCATTTACCATTAAATTAATATTGTTATTATTATGGATGATATTTTAGAATGTTATTACGAGTATTATTTCTAATATTATTATTATTACTTCTAATCAATGTTGATATTGCTATCATTATTTTGATGTTTTATTATCTTAATAATTTCTTATTTTTATCATAGTCATTATTATTTATTTTAAACTTAAATGTATTCAAATCCTTTCTAAATGTTTTCTTTCGTCAAAAGTGTGCATTGAACCAATTTTAAGATTGCGCTTTTGGAAAGCGAGGCAATGTTTGTGTATTTAGAAGTACGGGAAATTACATCCTAACGTGTTGGGTGTCGATTTTCCGTTCCACTAAATAATCAAATACCCTCTTTACGTGTTTTTGAAAATCAAAGATGACCTCGGTGTTAGAGTATAAAAGCGTTATATCCTAACGTGTTGGGTATGATGCTTTTATCCCTTTAAAACGAGTTAATCTTGAGATTCAATTCCGACTTAATTAATTTTCCTCCCAAAATTTTCACCCTAAATATTTTCGAGTTTTAGATGTGTTTGAATTCTTTCTAATGGTTTTCTTTTGTTAAAAGCATATATTGAATCAGTCTAAAGATTGTATATTTTTCAAAAAGAAAAAAAACGAGGCAATGCTTGTGTGTTTAGAAGTAGGGAAAATTACACCCTAACGTGTTGGGTGTCGATTTTTCGTTCAACTAAATATCCAAACACCCTTTTTTTTTTACATGTTTTGAAGGTCAAAGATGATCTCAGTGTCAGAGCATAAAAGCGTTATATCCTAACGTGTTGGGTATAGTACTTTTATCCCTTTGAAACGAGATCATCTTGTGATTCAATTCCGGTTTAGTTTTCTTTCAAATTTTTGTTACCCTAAACATTTCAAGTTTTCGATATTAGGACAACGTTAATCAATTTTGGTACCAATTTTGGGCGTTGCAAGGGTGCTAACCCTTCCTTGCACGTAACCGACTCCCGAACTCGCTTTTTAGTTTCGCAGACTAAAAATATTTTTATAAGTGACTTTGATCACACCTAAACAAAAAGGATCGATGGCGACTCCTGTTTTTAAAGTCGGTTCCTATTTTTCAAAACTCGATAAAAATGGTTTCGACGACTTGGGGACTCCATTGGGAATGGTTGAGAGTCGGGCCATAAATTGATTAATTTTTTCCTTTCAATTGAAAATTTAGAAAATTGTTTTTTCACACCGCGCGTTTTAACGTATTTGTTTGTGCTATAATGTCAAGTTTCATGAAGTGTTTTGGCATTGCATTGCATGACTGTTGTGGTCGCACCTTTAAGTGGGAGTGAGAAACTAAGCTTTCGTGAGGTTTTCACCTCATGCATGGGCTAGTGGATCGCTTAGGAACACATCTGTACCTATGTGCTTCGTGAGGTTTTCACCTCATGCATGGCCATAGGGAAATGTGTTCCCCTGAATCAACTCGATCCATATGAGCCTATAATGGGTGAGGATTGAGGAATCTGCTAGTTCGGTACCCTCTCTTTAGAACCAAACCACATATAGTAAACCCCAAGAGCCTACCCTAAGTAGAATGCCGAACCTTTAGTGGTTACCCAGATAAGTCATGTAAAGAATTTTGCCCTCTAGAAAAGTTCTCTAATGGAAATCAAATTAGAATCGATGCCTTTTGCACCCATTGCATGCATATTTTTATTGATACAAAATTTGTATGATATTCTTAATACATTGCCAATTCATCATTATTGCATGTATATATATGTTTTTTTAAAATCCATGCATATTTTTATATTTTCCGTTAATCCTTTAAATATGTTTTTATCAAGCCTTTAAAATATTTAATTTAATTATGACTTAAAAATATTTAAACATTTTCTAAAGTTAGAAGTCAAAACTTACATAAATAATAGTATTAGCATAAGATTGCAGCAATCTTGCTTTGAACTGGTTAATTCTTCATTTAATCATGTCTCTTTTGTTAATTTAATTTTTATTTTTGGTTTGCAGCAGCTATGTCGGAACCAGATTGTGCTATTATAAACCAGGATGACATTGTGTATTATGGAATGCTAAAGATTTCGGGAAAAGAAATTAGCTCCACTTTCTTGTCGTTTGAAGAAGAAGACAAAGCTTTAGAATTATACACACATTTAGTAGAGCATCACGATGACTGGATATTAAGTTGCCATCATCTTGTACGGTATCAAGATAAATGGCTGGTTGCACTAGAATATTCTAAAAATATTCTAACATATTTTAAAGAAAAGATGATTATGTGGGAAAGTAGTAACCGAAATCAGCGCGAATGGTTCAATTACATTAGTGAGGATTTCAGTAAGATCTTAAAGGATGTGGCTTGTATATGGGCTAAGAGTAATAAGAGCATTTACACGCAAAGCCCGGCAAAGTCTATATTCATCACTAATTTCAGTGGGAGGGTAAAGTTTTTACCCAATTTAAATGCATCTGACCAACCAATGGAAGGTGATATTGATGGGTTAAAATATTTGCTGAACGGCATCGTCAATCTGCCATTCGAAGATATTATCCAAAATTATCGGAATTTCAATATGCCAAATGAGCTATCATGTTTTCTTACCCAGCTCGATTCTCAAAAGTTGTAAGTTATCTTTCATATATTTATTTTAGAGTTCGACAACTCATATGGTTTACTTCATTAATTTCATAATTTTTTTATTTACTTATTTGCCTATGTCCAAATGGGTAGGAAATACTTGAGTCCCGCGTTTCTACTGGATGCGCCTTTATTTTGGAGATCTGTTGATAAGTTTCATTTTATTATAAATCTGGATCACATGATAAAGCGTGGAGAGATTAAGTGGCGTCTTCTTGATAATTCCCTATACTCATTGCGAAAGAAATATTCATATAAATGGGAGTTGGCGGTGAAAAGTCATCCAGTGTTTAACTCTATATACAAGAAAACAAAATTTAGACATCCAACCAGCTATGCCTGTGTAGTACGGTACTGCTCTAATGTTTACCGTCATTACAACGAAAATGTAGCACAAAATGTAAGATTTCAACATTTTTTATTATGATATTTTATTTACTTTTGTTATTAACTTTTACTTAAATTGTTTATTTTATAGATTAGCATCATTAACATTGAGAAGGAGTTGAGCACGCTACTGCCAGAACTGTATCTTCATCTATTTGAAGGTTTAATCAATTATGCAAAAAACAATAAAACCAGGTAAGGAATATTGAAAAATTATATTATCATTGTAAAATTGTTTTTTTAATTCATATTAAATGAATATTGTTATTTTAATGTTTTGATATAGGGATCCAATTTTTTCGAGATCAATTATTTCTGAAAATATATGAAAGGTAAGCAAGTTGGTTTTCTCTTTAAATATATTTAGAAACTGTCACACCTCAAAGTCTGGACTAGAAGTAGGAAAAAGAAAAGAATAAAAAAAAATCACGTGATTAAGTGGAAGAAAAGAAAATACAAGTTTAGAAAATCCGGGTAAGAGAAATACAGGTTAGAGAGCAGTAACTAGAACTTCGGATTAGCTTAGGTGAGATTAGAATTGAAATCGAGGATCAAATTGAAGCAAATTACTTCAATTGAAATCGAGAAATTCGATTTCTTAAAACAAGTTGCTACAAATTAGACTATGTTAAAGATTTAATTTCATGCATGTTAATAATATATTTAATCTTCTTACTTATTTGTTTATTCAATTTTATAATTTAATTTAAATTATGTTAGTATTTTTGAGTATATATTACTCAGCTAATAGTTATGTTTATTTTTGTGCGTAGGTCTCGGATGGGAGCTTTAGTAAATACATGGTCAAGCATTCATTTTCTCCAGCTCAACTCGAAAGTCATTTCGTTGCTATTTTGTATGTTGAGTCTTACGGTATGTAACTAGGTTGGTAAACTTGTTACTTGAGTAAATTTAGGTACTTTTGGTACTTGAGTCTTATGTTTTTTCTTTTTAATCTACCGATTGCAAATTTTCCCTTGCTCGGTATGATCTTTGTTTCTCCCATTTATGTTGTTCTCCCTAGTAACATTAATGTGAATATCTTTTTATATGTGTTCCTTCTTTAGTTGTCTTTCTTTATTCCTTTGGGACTAAACCAACAACAGCAAAGACCTTTTCCGCTGCGTAGTTTCCACAAAATGAATAAGACTTTACCTTTTTGCTTTAACTATCTTGAACCATGTCATCATTTTAGGACCCAATTTATGCTCGGGGCCCATTAACTAAATTAAAACGAAAAAATAAAAATAAACCAAGTCCAATAACAGTCCAAAATAAACAAAAACCAATACAAGCCCAATTCAAAAATTGGCCTGATTAGCCCAAAAAATTAGAACAAATTGAAACCCTAGCCATCGTTGTGCGCTGCAACAGCCCCAATGCCTCTCCACGCCACGTCAGCTCCTCCGTACGGCCTTTGTACTCCTCCACGTACCACCGCGTGCCATGTCACCTCTGTACCTGCGAACAGAATAAACAAACAGACAACATAGCAATAAAAAAAAAGGAAAAAACGATGTATTTTTCATTTTTATTTTGGATTTCGGCTTTATAAAGTCGAACTAAAAATCGTTGTAGCCCCCTGGATATTTTTACACACAAAATATCAATAGAAAGAACGTAAAAACAGAAAGGTTTTGGTTCATCTTCTTTTTTCATTTTTTTCCTTTCTTTTCTTTTTTTTCTTTGAAACAGTTTGTGAATATAAAACAAAAGTCTAAAAAATAGTATAAAAAAAGAGAGAAAAAAAAACATTTCTTGGGCTTCGGCCGCCGTGCATGGCGGCACCGGAGTTCTCGCCGGACTCAGGCCTCGGCAGAGGGGCTGAGAGAAAAGGGGGAAACGGTTTTCGTTTTTTTTAAAGGTGGCTGAAAATGAATTTTTGTTGAAAATTTTTAACTTAAATAGGCCCTACAAAACAGCGCCAATTTGGGCCAATGCACAAACGCCAAAAGGGCGTCGTTTTACCTTAGCTCGTGTGCGCGACTCGACCCGAAGATAGGATCCGCGCGTTTTCCCTTTGGTGGGATAATTGTGCTGTAGGCCCTTCCGCATTTTTACTTGTTTTAATTTAGTTTTTTTTTTTTTGAATTTGGCCCCATAATTTACCGTGATTCCAATTGGGCTCTTACACGAACGACGCCGTTTTAGAGGGCGGGATATTTTCCCTTCGGTCCCCTCCATGTTATTCGCGCACTTTCGATCCAGTTCTTTACCTCTTTATCTATTTTCAGATTTGCCCCAGACTTTGGTTTTAGGTTCAATTTCGTCCTTTTTTTTTATTTCTTTTGTGATTTTGGATATTTTATTATTATTATTATTATTATTATTTTAATAATAATAATAATAATAATATTATTATTACTACTACTATAGATATTGTTATTGTTATTGTTATTATTACTATTACTATTATTTTGATTATTACTAATATTATTTTTTTACTACTACTATTATTATTATATTTATTAGTATTTTTTATTATTATTATTTTATTATTAGTTCCACTATTATTACTATTATTATTGATTTATTATTAGCTTTTATTTTATTTTATCATTTTTTACCAATTTTTTTACATAAATTATTTGTTTTAGTTATTATTTATTTTTGTTTTTATTATTGTTACTTATATTGTTTCCCTCGTTTTTACTCTATTATGCATGTATACTATAAATTGTGTCCCATTTTACTACGATTATGCCACATTTTATTCGATGCATTACAATTTTCGTTTTGAAAATAACAAACATTTTGCGTTCAAAGATCCGAAAGAAGTCGTACCCTAACTTATTGGGTTTCGATTTTTCTCATCGAGTCAAAAGAACCAATTATTTTTAAACCAAAACATTTGGATTAAATAAAAGCTTATTCTCGGGAATTTAAAAATGTTGTGTTCCAACTCACTGAATATGACATTTTGGTATCTCGAGAAAAGGATTTCTAAAAGCAAAGGCAATATTCTGTATTTAGAATTTTGAGAAATTGTGCCCTAACTTATTTTAATTTGACCCAAATTACCGAATATCCTTCTTAAATTTAAATGTATAAGTTTTAAATAAAGACAAGCTTAGTTTTGAGGATTCGAAATATCATATCCATTTATTATGTCACTATTACATGTTGCATGAGCATGGGGGATATGATATGAAAGAAGGTGCGGGTGTACTTCGAGTGCGTGGTTTGATGTTAGCCTTGAGCTACATCGTGGATTGACGTTGATCGAGGTCACGTTGTGGATTAATTGCGATTTAGTTCGCGTGGCTTGATGAGTGGTGTGTGCCTCATCATGGTTGATATCGGCTATGTGCCATATCGTGGTTGATGAGTGACTATGTGTCCCATCGTGGTTTTGGTGTTAGCTACGGCTACATCGTGGATTAGCGCCGAGGTCGAGGTCGCGTTGTGGATTATTGTGCTTAATTGCACGTGGTCGGCATTGATTGCCTTTTGGAGTGAAAAGGAGAGGGTGATTTATTAATCCCCGGTGTGTGGTGGTTGGATACGGGGTGTGTAGAGGATGGACCCTAGGTTGGGTTGGGTGCACTTTGCATAATTTTAGTTGATATGTGGATTAATGTGAAAATGGGCCAAGCCCCAATTGATATGTGGATTAATGTGAAAATGGGCCAAGCCCCGGTTGATATGTGGATTAATGAAAATGGGCCAAGCCCGTTGATATGTGGATTAATGTGGAAATGGGCCAAGCTCGGTATATGAATGTGGATCGATGTGGAAATGGGCTAAGCTTGATATGTGGAAATTATGCGGTTAATTACCCTGTTATCGATAAGTGATTTGAATATGGGCCAAGCCCGAGCGTGATAATATGTGAATATGATATTTGTTATCTGTTATATGGGTTAATTTGTGGTTTAATATGTGGGTGGAATTCAAAGTGGTTTAATTACACACCGAGTCCATATGACTCACCCAATTTTTATTAAACATCGCAGATGAGTCGTGGTGATCGGACCGGGTTGGAGTGGATACGAGGTGGCCCATCTGCGAGAAGACATTTTATCTATTTTATTCATTTTATTATTAAGTACTTTGGTTTAAATCATTTATTGTAATAAGGCCCATTAAAGTATTTAAGTATTTCTATTTGAGTATTTTTATTATGTTAAAGCAAAGTGACGATTGAATTATTATTTTGAAATAGGTTTATTTTAAAACAAAACTATATCTTAAAATGTATATCAAAGTTTTAATCGGGATATTTTTATAAACGCCACATTTTACTTAAGATTTTAAATGGTCACCGTTTTACAAACTCAACAAGTTGTCATGATTTTATCTTTAGATCGAATCTTCTCAAGCGTTTTTCATGCGTGACATACGGATCCGGTCGGGACTTGTGGGCGGGGTTTGGGGTGTTTCAGTGGATTAGGAGAAGAAGTTTTCGCTTTTGGCAAAATAAAAGAGAAGAGAAATATTGCTAGAGAATTCGCGAGAAGGAAAAAGGAAGAAAAAGAATGGCCACCCTTTTCCCTTTTTTTGCCGAAATTACTCTACCTAGAGCCCCTATTCGCCAACTCTCCTATTACGATAACTTTATCTCTCAATTATCACCTTATTCAAATTAATAAAAATAATCCAACATTTATCCCTTATCTTAATTAATTATCACCATTTATCTCTTAAAAAAAATAAAAGGATTAAAGCTCCTAAAATTTAGCCTTAGTGCCGTCCCTTGCTGCTCATCTCTGCTGCAAAATAAAACCTTTATTTTGCTTCCCTTGTAGCTCGAACCTAGGCCTCCATGACACTCCTTGTGGCGTCACTTACTGGGCTTTAAGTGGCGCCTCCTTGCCACTTTTCCAAGCCCATTTTTGTGTTATATTTCACCTACAATTTCTTTTAAGGCCTCCTCTGCCTAGCTCCCTCTTAAAATATGATAATTTCCAAAGCACTCTCCTATTTCTTAAATTTCACAAAATTCATACAACACATTCATAACACACAAAAGCATGCCTTCACATATATTTAAGCACAAATGCATAAGCCATAAATCCGGGATATTACAGATCCCTTCGTCACTAGAGTTTAAATTCAACTGAAACTCTTACCGTCCAATCCGCAAAATAAATACTCCCTTGCTTTTCATGAGATTCGAACCCAGGCTCCCTTGTCACATAATCCACGCCGCTAACCACTTGGCCAGAAGCTCCTCTTGTGTTTAAAACCATGCGCAATAAACTATGAATCTATAGCCAACTTCTAAGGTCCGTGTAAAAAGAAAACCAAAATGCAAAAGCCAAGACTTGAACCTTGGACCTCCTTCCTTCCTTGTGGCGTCACCCCCTTGTCTCTTATGTGGCATCACTTTGCCACTACACCACATACTGCACTTGTGTCATTTTCCTCCATATTTTATTCTTAAAGCCTACCTACCAACTCCCAGGGTTTTTTTCACCTAAAACCAAAATTTCCCCAAAGCCAAATTTTGATATCGGGACTTCATAGAAGCCCTCTAACCTTCCAAAATCACTTATCTAATAGGTCCAACTTGCATTTAAGCCAATCTCTTATTCTCTAAAAATTTAAACGCTACTACGCTCAAGGCCCATTGGGCTCAATCCTACTAGGCCCAATTTCGAGATGTTTCAAATCTACCCTCCTTAAAGAAATTTCGTCCTCAAAATTTCCAACTAACTATCAGAATTACATCCTAACCTACAGCACTACACTCTTGCTGTGCACTCTGATCTTAATAACACTAATATACTTTTAACTAGAATTTAGAACTCCTACACATACTCAAAAACACCTAGCCATTAAAGAAGACAAATATTTCATACACAACCAACTCTATATCCGAACATCACATCCAAACCAAACACATAGAATAGATACCAAAAATACAACATATAACAAAGCAAAGTATCAAGAAACTTACAGTGCGGATTGGTGCCGAAGACTCGAGTGCCATACTTCCAGAAAAGAGATATATATTTTTCTAAACCATTTTCCAAACCATCCTTTGAAAACATTTTTGAACCCAAACCTATAGCCAAGTTTTTGAACCTAGGCTCTGATACCATAATTGTAACACCCCAAACTCAGCCTAAACATTATAACCGGATCTGGCATGTCACATAAAAGGGTTGTTTCAAAACTCGCGTTTGTTAAAAATTTCGAGTTTAAATATATATTCGCTTGTTATCCTTTTGTTAACATTTTGGAAAATGGTTATTAAGGGTTTAGGAAATTCCGGTATTGAACATTTATTAATAATAGCCAGTAATCAAATTAAAAGCTAAACCAAATAAAATACCAAAATTAAAGTTATAGTGGCCTTATTACATAACAAAAAACCCAAATAAAAATAAGTCCAAATAAAAGAAACGAGTTTACGAGAAAACATTGCATGGCCACCACAAGTCCGCCTCAGCTCCCAGATCCACGATCTAATGATTACCTGCAAAATTAAACAAAGGGGTGAGTCATCGTGACTCAGTGTGTAAATTCTCCGAAACACATAAATGGCTCGTAGCCCACAAATGCATGTTGGGCCTGAGCCCACTCAATGTGGCATAGAAATAAATGAATGCAACATGTCCAAACCCAACCTAGTTTTTCCATCCTGTACACGCTAACCCGTACCAACCAACACACCATGGGGATTTCTACAATCAACCTCTATCCGCTACACGCCGCTCTCGATGATCATGCTATCGGTTATAACAATGATCACTATGTGACCTTAAGATCCACCGTGGCTTAGCCACCAATCACCATGTGACCTCATAGATCATTTGTGGCGAGCCACCGATCACTATGTGACCTTATAATCAAATGTGGCGAGCCACCGATCACTACGTGACCTTATCACTTCCCTTTATCATCATTCCCATGTTCCATGCACAATATATATATGTCATAATGAATGTAACATTCTAGTAACAAGGCAATAAATCATTATGTACATCCAACTTAATATTAAGTCATTACTGACACGTACCTAGCACTCTCTCGCCTTACCATGAGGGTATTTCGATCAGATACACACACCTTCTCCAACTTTTCAGCCCATACCATTAATAATACGATTAAAAATAAAGTGTGTTAGGGTCTACACACAATCACGCTAAAACTACCTTTAAGGGTATAACAGTAATTTTACCCACCAAGGGTATTTTCGTAATTTACCTATCGAGGGTATTTTAGTAATTTCACACCTGCAATGGCCTTTCCGAAGGCCTAATGTCGCCTCGAGTGACTCAGCTACCATTTCGGTTGTATCAGACTATTGGGCCTAAAACCCTATTCCGGTCCATTTAGGCCCACATGCCCGTGTGGCCCACCTAACATAAATCTAGCCACGTATATGAGATACACCTACTCTAGTTCACTATATACTACACTATCATATATTTTATTCAATTGGGCCCACGAGCCCATTGGGCCCACTTCGACCTATCGTAGCCCAAGCAGCCTCAACCCACAAGAATACCACTGATAGCCTCAACTATCGCGTCGAAGCCCCACACGTGCGCTCGCACGCTCGTGTGGCTACTATTGCCGTGACTGGCACTTCGGCA
This sequence comes from Gossypium bickii, assembly GCA_025503065.1. Lineage (NCBI taxonomy): Eukaryota > Viridiplantae > Streptophyta > Magnoliopsida > Malvales > Malvaceae > Gossypium > Gossypium bickii. The sequence goes on from CP106711.1 coordinate 137,220,981, forward strand.
TTTGCCGCTCTACAACTAGAGTTAATATTATTTTTATTATGAATTCAATATAGCCCCTTTATAAATATCCAATCTTCCCTGCAATTTTAAAACCAACCAATCCAATCCACTTTGATACCAATTCATACTTCTATTATAATTATATTATTTAGCATATTCATCACTCTTTAATTCATATTCATTAAACAAGTTTCAGTATTTATATAATCATCAAATATGTACATGCCATATAAATCAAAAAGGAAATTTACAAAAGCTACCGGAGATAATCTTGATAGTGTGATCCTCAGTGTTGATCCGATCCTCCGTATATTTATACTTCAATCTACATAAGACATTGAATACACTCAAGTAAGTTTATAGAAACTTAGTAAGTTCATAGGCATAAAATATAAATCTTACCAAACATTCATACACTTATACATTATGTACAATTACTAAGTTCACCTGTCAACCACAATTTGATGAGTCCTGTTGTATAAACTCACTAACATTTATTCATTTACTTTAACTCTTTTGGGCCCTTTTTGTCACTTACCATTCTTAATCAAATTAGAGAACGATTACGGAAAATTGAGTATTTCACTTCCACTTTGCCATAGTATAACTATGGTTTTACGTATGATCACTTATTACTAATCAAAGGCGCTAAAGCTACCACTTATCACTTGTCACTTGTAGCCGAAGCTACCACTTTTCACTGATCAGGTAGCCGGAGCTACCACTTTTCACTGATCAGGTAGCTGGAGCTACCACTTTTCACCGATCGTGTCCTGAGCTACCACTTTTCACTTTCACTTGCCTCTGATCAAAAGTACTCAAATCCGATGTTTCGCTCGATTTGATCATTTATTTAATTTTCGCATTGTTGTTTTATTCTCAATTCATCAATACATATATCTCATCATACATTGTATAATTCATGAAATTAACATTTAATCATTAATTTTCAGCCATATGAACTTACTTGAGTCAATTTGTAGAATTTGAAAAAATTCAGGGACTAATCAGCTACTTTTTCTTTTCCTCGACTTGCTTTGGGTTCTCGATCTATCATTGTAAAATCATTCACTTATCAGTATTGATTTCATCTTTACTCTATTTCACATCCTTAATGATTACAAACCACATATAAGTAACATTATCCTTAATGATTACATCTTCTTACCATAAAATTTTTAGAATTTTTGGTTTGGCCAATAAGTACAGTTTATTCTTTAAAGTCACCCTGTTCTTACATCATCGACGATTTCCACCCATCTTCACTAAAAATTAATTATCTCCTTTTACAGGATTCGGATGATGTTAACGTTTGTTTCTGTTGAAAATAGACTCATTCAGGATCTTAATAATATAAATTTAAGACCCTAATTATTTTTATACAATTTTTGATGATTTTTCAAAATCAGAACAGGGGAACCCAAAATCATTCTGACCTTGTCTCATAAAACCTATTATATATCATGATTTACAATTCCATTGCTTACAACGTTTCTTCTATAAGAAACTAGACTCAATAAGATTTAATTTCATATTTTATTCATCCTCTAATTCGATTTCTACAAATTTTGGTGATTTTTCAAATTTAGACTGCTGCTGCTGTCCAAAACTGTTTTAGTGCAAAGTGTTGATTTCCATTTGCCCCAAATTTCACAGTTCATACAATTCAGTCCTTGATCAATTACCCCTCAATTAAGCTGATTTTTGTAAATTAATACTTTACCTAATCATTATAAGTTATTTCAAACCTATTGGAATTCAGAATTTCCACATAAAAACCCTAACTTCAAATTCTTTTAAAATTAGGTCCCAAACATTCACTTTCTATTCAATTCTTTCAATAAAATTAGCATATAAACCATTTAAAGTTCTAATTCCATGCTAAATCATCATATACTTCCAGCACATATTCATAGCAACTTCAAACTTCATTCATAAAATCTAAAACTAATGAATTCACCAAGTGGACCTAGTTGTAAAAGTCACAAAAACACAAAAGTTTCAAGAAATAATCAAGAATTGAACTTACTTGCAGTAAAAATATGAAAAACCAGCTAAGGGAAACCCTTCTATGGTGTTTTTGCAGATGAGAATGCAGAGAAGTAAAGAGAAATCTAGATAATTCCACTTTAGTCCTAATTTTATTAAGTTTTGCAATATTCCAATTTTGCCCTTACTTCTCCTTATTTTCTTTCTGATTTCATGCCCTTGCCGTCCAGCCCAAATAGACCTTGGGTCTATTTGCCTTTTAAGCCCTCTTTCTTTTATCATTTAAGCTATTTAATCATTTCTCATAACTTTGCATTTGTTACAACTTAGTCCTTTTTGTTCAATTAACTATTAGAACTTTAAAATTTCTTGACGAAACTTTAATACTAACTTATTAACACTCCATAAATATTCATAAAATATTTATGGCTAGATTAAAAAACTCCGAGGTCTCGATACCTCGTTTTCGATTCTAATTATTTTTTTTCTAGTACACTATTTACTATTTCAATTTTTTTTTTTAACTTTACATTTAACTCATACTCACTAAATTAATAATATTTTCTACTCACTTGTCAGATTTAGTGACCTCGAATCACCATTCCGACACCACTGAAAATTTAGGCTATTACAGTGAGTTACAAGAACTCAGTGCATAATCTTCTTACCATCATTCACTCGGCCTGAACCCATATAGCAACATCTTGGGCCTAACCCCATTTACATAACAAATTAAAAATAAGATGAATGCAACCCAACCCATCCATCCAATCACACCCCGACCACCGACCAATCACACTGTGGGGATCATGTCAACCCACCCCATCGCCACGCCAATCACTGCAGTCAAATTGCTTTTCATAATATTTGTGGCGAGCCACCGAGTCATAATTACGTTTATATATAATATATTGCTATGCCACCGGACTACACTTGCTTCTTCATTCAATTCCCCCCATGCAATATGATCGTGTGTAACATATTTATATACACATAGTAAAGACTTCACATGTAAAGTAAGCATCATCACAACGTGGGTATTTTAGTAAACTAGCCAAGTAAAGCTTTTAATATCTGATCCATTAAGCATGAAATAAATTGGCCCATTAAATCACTTTGGTAATTCGGCCCATAAGGGCATTCCAAAAATTGGGTCATTAGGGCATTTTGGCAATTCGGCCCATTAAAGCAATTTAATAATTCAAATTTCACTAAGGCATTTTAGCAAATCGGCCCATAGGGGCATTTTGGTAAATCAACCCATAAGGGCATTTTCGTAATTTAGCAATTTAATACCGATTTTTGACAGATCTTTAGAAATAGTGTTAATTAAGCAAGTTACTCGATTTATGCCATATTACGATTTTTAGCCTTATAAATAATAACGATCTATTTTCCAACATGATATCGAATCACCAATCTCACGGGATTTCGGTGTGAGATTACACACTGATTGCGGTAAGAACTAAACCTTATTGATCGTCGACATCTATGACACCATAACACTCGATTAACTAACATAAGAGATTTTCTTAATCCAAATCTAAATCAACGATCTATAATGCTTACCCTTAGTATCGTGAACAACCACGATTTTCCTATTCTCACCGGATGATGGTCCACAACCCGGTGGAAAATCCCGAACTACCGACACTGCTCTTCGTTTGAACTTGGGAGTAAAGATTGCAAGTCCACTCCTTTTTGCCCTTCTTTCGATTTTCCTTTAGTATCGTTACCACTTGCCTCTATTGAAAAGTCTCGATTAATATAATACTATGATGAGTAAAAGTAGTTGTTTAAGGATAGGATTCAGCTTATCACTACTTCCGAAGGATCAACAAGTAGAGAAGAATGAGCGATTTAGTCCCCATAATAATCGATTAGTCAAATCCATCAATCCGTTTTAATGGATTAACCGAGTAATGAAAGAGATCGAAATGAACCATAACGAAACTCTTTACCTTAACAATAATAGATCCGACTTCCACCGATTGGGCTTATGACTACGGATGAATCGACAAAGATGCGGTATTCGGCCACCTACTATGTAACACCCCTTACCCGAGACCGTTGCCGGAGTCGAGCACGAGGCATTACTAAACTTTACTACTAATTCGGCATAAAATTTAAAACTGCCCATCTGCGTCATAGTCACTAAAATATTTATATCTGGAGCTACGGGACTCTAAATTAAGATCCGTTAATTTTCCCTAAAACTAGACTCATATATCTTTTTACTATAATTTTTCCAGAATTTTTGGTATGGCCAATCAATACCAGATTTTTCTTAAAGTTTCCCCTGTTTCACTGTTTGACTGTTCTGACCTCTCTTCACTACAAATCAAATTGCTCTTCGTACAGAATTCATAAGACCTTTTTATTTATTTCATTTGAAAATAGACTCATTCAGGATTCCATACATATAAATTTTAATCCACAGTTATTTTTGTGCAATTTCTAATGATTTTTCAAAGGCAGAACAGGGGATCACGAATTCATTCAGAACCTGTTTCACTAAAATTTAAATATCTCATTATTTCCATTTCTTTTGCTTACTCTATTTCTTTTATATGAAAATAGACTCAAAGAGCTTTCAATTCATATCTTATTCACTTTCTAATTATATTTCTTCTATTTTTGGTGATTTTTCAAAATCACGTTACTGCTGCAATTCAAAAACTGTTTCATTGCAAAATATTATCAACTAGTTTATAACATCTTTACTCCATCTCATTTAAACTCTATACATGCCATATAAATCTTCAAATATAAAAAAAGCTACCGGAATTGATCCGGATAGTGAGCTTTGCTTGTGATGATCCGATCTACCAACTTCTCTTTAATTCAATCTACATAAAAATATCAAACACACACGAGTAAGCTTGATGAAGCTTAGTAAGTTCATTGGTTTAAAAGTAACTTACCACACATAATATTTCCAAAACAATAACAAAATATTTACTAAAGTTCCCTGCCATCCACAACCATTGTTAAAATACTTCACATAGTTGAGCTCAACATTAACAACTACTCAATCTCTTCCATTTGATTCACTCATTTTATATTATTACTTATCAAATTAGGAAACGTCTTACGAATTTGAGTACGTCGTTGCTCAGTGCCACGTTTCACAACTCAGTATGGTTGATACCATACCTACATTTCATATCTCAGTATGGATGATACCATACCTACATTTCATAACTCAGTATGGATGATATCATACCTACATTTCATAACTCAGTATGGATGATACCATACCTACATTTCACATTTGCCATGGATTAACCATGGTCTTATCCGTCAATTCATCACATGTCACGACACGAACGTACTCAATTCTGCGTTTTTCCTAATTTGAATTACTGTCATTTATTCTTTCATTTTATCATATTTCCCACAATCCCACAGCAAATTCACATTTACAGCACATTATATCATTCAATCTTTCACAAATAAACATATAAATTCAACCATATGAACTTACCCGGCTGATTTGTAGAAGATTTTGAAATTTAGGGACTACTCTGCAACTTTTTCTTTTCCTCTTTCTTCTTTGGTTTCTTGATCTATAATGTAAAATATTTTCACTCATTAGCATATATTTCATTTCCATTTCACTTCACAAATTATGCTCTTTAAATTTCGAAATTGCACTTTTACCCCAAAATTTACTGATTTTACAATTTAGTCCCTGCTCAATTCAGCCATCAATTGAACTAATTTTTCTCAATTAACACTTTATTCTATCATTACAAACTATTTCACAACCTTTTATATTCTGAATTTCAACAGCAACCTCTAATTCACAACTTTTTCACAATTAGGTCTTAAATATCATTTCCTATCAAAATCACTTAATAAAACCACCTTAATATGAAATTAAAATTTAATTTTCATAATAATTCATCATAAACTTCCATTTCTCAGCAAGGGTAACTTTTAATTTTACCCACCAAATCAAAAACTAATGAATTCTATAAGTGGATCTAGTTGTAAAAGTCATAAAAACATAAAAATTATCAAGAAAAAGCATGAATTAAACTCACATGGTGTAAAACTATGAAAACCAGCTTCCTCCAGACTTCTTATGGTGTTTTGGCTGAGAAAATATGAAGATATCTCTAGATTTTTCAACTTTGTTTTTATTATACATGTTAAAATTATTAAATTTCCAATTTTACCCTTATTTCCCTTATCTTTCTGGTGATTTTCTTCACCTTGCCGTCCAGCCTTTTCACCTTTAGGTTTAATTATCCTTTAAACCCTCCTTCTTTGAACACCCGAGCTATTTAATTCTTCTAGTAATTTTACATTTGTTACAATTTAGTCCTTTTTATTAAATTGACTACCAAAACATTTAAATTTCTCAACCAAACTTTAATACTAACTTAATAACACTCCATAAATATTTCTAAAAATATTTATGGCTCAATTTTCAAATTTGAGGTCTCGATACCTCGTTTTTGACCTATTTGACCTAGTAAATTCTTTTAATTCACCAAATTCACCAATCCACAAATTCTTCTAAATTCTCACTTGACTCAAAAATTTTAAATTACTTTCTTACTCAATTTTACCTGTCGAATTTAGTGAACTCATATCACCATT
>CP106711.1:137227680-137355950 GCA_025503065.1 Gossypium bickii
TATTATTTCTAATATTATTATTATTACTTCTAATCAATGTTGATATTGCTATCATTATTTTGATGTTTTATTATCTTAATAATTTCTTATTTTTATCATAGTCATTATTATTTATTTTAAACTTAAATGTATTCAAATCCTTTCTAAATGTTTTCTTTCGTCAAAAGTGTGCATTGAACCAATTTTAAGATTGCACTTTTGGAAAGCGAGGCAATGTTTGTGTATTTAGAAGTACGGGAAATTACATCCTAACGTGTTGGGTGTCGATTTTCCGTTCCACTAAATAATCAAATACCCTCTTTACGTGTTTTTGAAAATCAAAGATGACCTCGGTGTTAGAGTATAAAAGCGTTATATCCTAACGTGTTGGGTATAATGCTTTTATCCCTTTAAAACGAGTTAATCTTGAGATTCAATTCTGGCTTAATTAATTTTCTTCCCAAAATTTTCACCTAAATATTTTGAGTTTTAGATGTGTTTGAATTCTTTCTAATGGTTTTCTTTTGTTAAAAGCATATATTGAATCAGTCTAAAGATTGTATATTTTTCAAAAAGAAAAAAAACGAGGCAATGCTTGTGTGTTTAGAAGTAGGGAAAATTACACCCTAACGTGTTGGGTGTCGATTTTTCGTTCAACTAAATATCCAAACACCCTTTTTTTTACATGTTTTGAAGGTCAAAGATGATCTCAGTGTCAGAGCATAAAAGCGTTATATCCTAACGTGTTGGGTATAGTACTTTTATCCCTTTGAAACGAGATCATCTTGTGATTCAATTCCGGTTTAGTTTTCTTTCAAATTTTTGTTACCCTAAACATTTCAAGTTTTCGATATTAGGACAACGTTTACCAATTTTGGGCGTTGCAAGGGTGCTAACCCTTCCTTACACGTAACCGACTCCCGAACTCGCTTTTTAGTTTCGCAGACTAAAAATATTTTTATAGGTGACCTGATCACACCTAAACAAAAAGGATCGATGGCGACTCCCTGTTTTTTAAAGTTGGTTCCTATTTTTCAAAACTCGATAAAAATGGTTTCGACAGCTTGGCGACTCCACTGGGGAATGGTTGAGAGTCAGGCCATAAATTGATTAATTTTTTTCCTTTCAATTGAAAATTTAGAAAATTGTTTTCACACGTCGCGTTTTAACGTATTTGTTTGTGCTATAATGTCAAGTTTCATGAAGTGTTTTGGCATTGCATTGCATGACTGTTGTGGTCGCACCTTTAAGTGGGAGTGAGAAACTAAGCTTTCGTGAGGTTTTCACCTCCGCATGGGCTAGTGGGTACGCTTAGGAACACATCTCATACCTATGTGCTTCGTGAGGTTTTCACCTCTGCATGGCCATAGGGAATGTGTTCCCACAATCGAACTCGATCCATATGAGCCTATAATGGGTGAGGATTGAGGAATCTGCTGGTTCAGTACCCTCTCTTTAGAACCAAACCACATATAGTAAACCCTAAGAGCCTACCCTAAGTAGAATGCCAAACCTTTAGTGGTTACCTGGATAAGTCATGTAAAGAATTTTGCCTCTAGAAAAGTTTTCTAATGGAAATCAAATTAGAATCGATGCCTTTTGCACCCATTGCATGCATATTTTTATTGATACAAAATTTGTATGATATTCTTAATACATTGCCAATTCATCATTATTGCATGTATATATATGTTTTTTAAATCCATGCATATTTTTATATTTTCCGTTAATCCTTTAAATATGTTTTTATCAAGCCTTTAAAATATTTAATTTAATTATGACTTAAAAATATTTAAACATTTTCTAAAGTTAGAAGTCAAAACTTACATAAATAATAGTATTAGCATAAGATTGCAGCAATCTTGCTTTGAACTGGTTAATTCTTCATTTAATCATGTCTCTTTTGTTAATTTAATTTTTATTTTTGGTTTGCTGCAGCGACTATGTCGGAACCAGTTGTGCTATTATAAACCGGGATGACATTGTGTATTATGGAATGCTAAAGATTTCGGGAAAAGAAATTAGCTCCACTTTCTTGTCGTTTGAAGAAGAAGACAAAGCTTTAGAATTATACACACATTTAGTAGAGCATCGGGATGATTGGATATTAAGTTGCCATCATCTTGTATGCGGTATCAAGATAAATGGTCGGCAAAGACTAGAATATTCTAAAAATATTCTAACATATTTTAAAGAAAAGATGAATATGTGGGAAAGTAGTAACCGAAATCAGCGCGAATGGTTCAATTACATTAGTGAGGATTTCAGTAAGATCTTAAAGGATGTGGCTTGTATATGGGCTAAGAGTAATAAGAGCATTTACACGCAAAGCCCGGCAAAGTCTATATTCATCACTAATTTCAGTGGGAGGGTAAAGTTTTTACCCAATTTAAATGCATCTGACCAACCAATGGAAGGTGATATTGATGAGTTAAAATATTTGCTGAACGACATCGTCAATCTGCCATTCGAAGATATTATCCAAAATTATCGGAATTTCAATATGCCAAATGAGCTATCATGTTTTCTTACCCAGCTCGATTCTCAAAAGTTGTAAGTTATCTTTCATATATTTATTTTAGAGTTCGACAACTCATATGGTTTACTTCATTAATTTCATAATTTTTTTTATTTACTTATTTGCCTATGTCCAAATGGGTAGGAAATACTTGAGTCCCGCGTTTCTACTGGATGCGCCTTTATTTTGGAGATCTGTTGATAAGTTTCATTTTATTATAAATCTGGATCACATGATAAAGCGTGGAGAGATTAAGTGGCATCTTCTTGATAATTCCCTATACTCATTGCGAAAGAAATATTCATATAAATGGGAGTTGGCGGTGAAAAGTCATCCAGTGTTTAACTCTATATACAAGAAAACAAAATTTAGACATCCAACCAGCTATGCCTGTGTAGTACGGTACTGCTCTAATGTTTACCGTCATTACAACGAAAATGTAGCACAAAATGTAAGATTTCAACATTTTTTATTATGATATTTTATTTACTTTTGTTATTAACTTTTACTTAAATTGTTTATTTTATAGATTAGCATCATTAACATTGAGAAGGAGTTGAGCACGCTACTGCCAGAACTGTATCTTCATCTATTTGAAGGTTTAATCAATTATGCAAAAAACAATAAAACCAGGTAAGGAATATTGAAAAATTATATTATCATTGTAAAATTGTTTTTTTAATTCATATTAAATGAATATTGTTATTTTAATGTTTTGATATAGGGATCCAATTTTTTCGAGATCAATTATTTCTGAAAATATATGAAAGGTAAGCAAGTTGGTTTTCTCTTTAAATATATTTAGAAACTGTCACACCTCAAAGTCTAGACTAGAAGTAGGAAAAAGAAAAGAATAAAAAAAATCACGTGATTAAGTGGAAGAAAAGAAAATACAAGTTTAGAAAATCCGGGTAAGAGAAATACAGGTTAGAGAGCAGTAACTAGAACTTCGGATTAGCTTAGGTGAGATTAGAATTGAAATCGAGGATCAAATTGAAGCAAATTACTTCAATTGAAATCGAGAAATTCGATTTCTTAAAACAAGTTGCTACAAATTAGACTATGTTAAAGATTTAATTTCATGCATGTTAATAATATATTTAATCTTCTTACTTATTTGTTTATTCAATTTTATAATTTAATTTAAATTATGTTAGTATTTTTGAGTATATATTACTCAGCGAATAGCTATGTTTATTTTTGTACGTAGGTCTCGGATGGGAGCTTTAGTAAATACATGGTCAAGCATTCATTTTCTCCAGCTCAACTCGAAAGTCATTTCGTTGCTATTTTGTATGTTGAGTCTTACGGTATGTAACTAGGTTGGTAAACTTGTTACTTGAGTAAATTTAGGTACTTTTGGTACTTGAGTCTTATGTTTTTTCTTTTTAATCTACCTATTGCAAATTTTCCCTTGCTCGGTATGATCTTTGTTTCTCCTATTTATGTTGTTCTCCCTAGTAACATTAATGTGAATATCTTTTTTATATGTGTTCCTTTTTTAGTTGTCTTTCTTTATTCCTTTGGGACTAAACCAACAACAGCAAAGACCTTTTCCGCTGCGTAGTTTCCACAAAATGAATAAGACTTTACCTTTTTGCTTTAACTATCTTGAACCATGTCATCATTTTAGGACCCAATTTATGCTCGGGGCCCATTAACTAAATTAAAACGAAAAAATAAAAATAAACCAAGTCCAATAACAGTCCAAAATAAACAAAAACCAATACAAGCCCAATTCAAAAATTGGCCTGATTAGCCCAAAAAATTAGAACAAACAGAAACCCTAGCCATCGTTGTGCGCTGCAACAGCCTCAATGCCTCTCCACGCCACGTCAGCTCCTCCGTACAGCCTTTGTACTCCTCCACGTACCACCGCGTGCCATGTCACCTCTGTACCTGCGAACAGAATAAACAAACAGACAACATAGCAATACAAAAAAAAAGGGAAAAAACGATGTATTTTTCATTTTTATTTTGGATTTCGGCTTTATAAAGTCGAACTAAAAATCGTTGTAGCCCCCTGGATATTTTTACACACAAAATATCAATAGAAAGAACGTAAAAACAGAAAGGTTTTGGTTCATCTTCTTTTTTCATTTTTTTCCTTTCTTTTTTTTTTTCTTTGAAACGGTTTGTGAATATAAAACAAAAGTCTAAAAAATAGTATAAAAAAAAGAGAGAAAAAAAACATTTCTTGGGCTCGACATTGCACGTACAGCCATGACCGGAGTTCTCGCCGACTTCGAGCCTCTGCAGAGGGAGAGAGAAAGCGAGAAAGCGGTTTCGTTTTTTTAAAGGTGGCTGAAAATGAATTTTTGTTGAAAATTTTTAACTTAAATAGGCCCTACAAAACGGCGCCATTTTGGGCCAATGCACAAACGCCAAAAGGGCGTCGTTTTACCTTAGCTCGTGTGCGCGACTCGACCCGAAGATAGGATCCGCGCGTTTTCCCTTTGGTGGGATAATTGTGCTGTAGGCCCTTCCGCATTTTTACTTGTTTTAATTTAGTTTTTTTATTTTTGAATTTGGCCCCATAATTTACCGTGATTCCAATTGGGCTCTTACTCGAACGACGCCGCTTTTAGAGGCGGGGATATTTTCCCTTCTGGTCCCTCCATGTTATTCGCAAGACTCGATCCAGTCCTTACCTCTTTATCTATTTTCGGATTTGCCCCAGACTTTGGTTTTAGGTTCAATTTCGTCCTTTTTTTTATTTCTTTTGTGATTTTGGATATTTTATTATTATTATTACTACTACTATAGATATTGTTATTGTTATTATTACTATTACTATTATTTTGATTATTACTAATATTATTTTTTTACTACTACTATTATTATTATATTTATTAGTATTTTTTATTATTATTATTTTATTATTACTTCCACTATTATTACTATTATTATTGATTTATTATTAGCTTTTTTTTATTTTATCATTTTTTACCAATTTTTTTTACATAAATTATTTGTTTTAGTTCTTATTTATTTTTGTTTTTATTATTGTTACTTATATTGTTTCCCTCGTTTTTACTCTATTATGCATGTATACTATAAATTGTGTCCCATTTTACTACGATTATGCCACATTTTATTCGATGCATTACAATTTTCGTTTGAAAATAACAAACATTTTATGTTCAAAGATCCGAAAGAAGTCGTACCTTAACTTCTTCTGGGTTTCGATTTTTCTCATCGAGTCAAAAGAACCAATTATTTTTAAACCAAAATATTTGGATTAAATAAAAGCTTATTCTCGGGAATTTAAAAATGCTGTGTTCCAACTCACTGAATATGACATTTTGGTATCTCGAGAAAAGGATTTCTAAAAGCAAAGGCAATATTCTGTATTTAGAATTTTGAGAAATTGTGCCCTAACGTATTTTAATTTGACCCAAATTACCGAATATCCTTCTTAAATTCAAATGTATAAGTTTTAAATAAAGACAAGCTTAGTTTTGAGGATTCGAAATATCGTATCCATTTATTATGTCACTATTACATGTTGCATGAGCATGGGAGGGATATGATATGAAAGAAGATGCGGGTGTACTTCGAGTGCGTGGTTTAATGTTAGCCTTGAGCTACATCGTGGATTGACGTTGGTCGAGGTCACGTTGTGGATTAATTGCAATTTAGTTCCCGTGGCTTGATGAGTGGCTGTGTGCCTCATCATGGTTGATATCGGCTATGTGCCATATCGTGGTTGATGAGTGACTATGTGTCCCATCGTGGTTTTGGTGTTAGCTACGGCTACATCGTGGATTGGCGCTAACTGAGGTCGCGTTGTGGATTATTGTGCTTAATTGCACGTGGTCGGCATTGATTGCCTTTTGGAGTGAAAAGGATAGGGTGATTTATTAATCCCCTGGTGTGTGGTGGTTGGATACGGGGGTGTGTAGAGGATGGACCCTAGGTTGGGTTGGGTGCATTTTGCATAATTTTAGTTGATATGTGGATTAATGTGAAAATGGGCCAAGCCCCAATTGATATGTGGATTAATGTGAAAATGGGCCAAGCCCAGTTGATACGTGGATTAATGTGGAAATGGGCCAAGCCCAGTTGATATGTGGATTAATGTGGAAATGGGCCAAGCTCGTAGCCCACAAATGCATGTTGGGCCCGAGCCCACTCAATGTGGCATAGAAATAAATGAATGCAACATGTCCCAACCCAACCTAGTTTTTCCATCCTGTACACGCTAACCCGTACCAACCAACACACCATGGGGATTTCTACAATCAACCTCTATCCGCTACACGCCGCCTCGGCATACATGCTACTGGTTATAACAATGATCAATATGTGACCTTAAGATCCACCGTGGCTTAGCCACCAATCACCATGTGACCTCATAAATCATTTGTGGCGAGCCACCGATCACTATGTGACCTTATAATCTAATGTGGCGAGCCACCGATCACTACGTGACCTTATCACTTCCCTTTATCATCATTCCCATGTTCCATGCACAATATATATATGTCATAATGAATGTAACATTCTAGTAACAAGGCAATAAATCATTATGTACATCCAACTTAATATTAAGTCATTACAGACATGTACCTAGCACTCCCTGCCTTACCCGCAAGGGTATTTCGATTGTATACACAGCCTTCTCCAGCTTTTCAGCCCAAACCATTAATAATACAGTTAAAAATAAAGTGTGTTAGGGTCTACACACAATCACGCTAAAACTACCTTTAAGGGTATAACAGTAATTTTACCCACCAAGGGTATTTTTGTAATTTACCTATCGAGGGTATTTCAGTAATTTCACACCTGCAATGGCCTTTCCGAAGGCCTAATGTCGCCTCGAGTGACTCAGCTACCATTTCGGTTGTATCAGACTATTGGGCCTTAAACCCTATTCCGGTCCATTTAGGCCCACATGCTCGTGTGGCCCACCTAACACAAATCTAGCCACGTATATGAGATACACCTACTCTAGTTCACTATATACTACATTATCATATATTTTATTCAATTGGGCCCACGAGCCCATTGGGCCCACTTCGACCTATCGTAGCCCAAGCAGCCCCAACCCACAAGAATACTACTGATGGCCTCAACTATCGCGTCGAAGCCCCACACGTGCGCTCGCACGCTCGTGTGGCTACTATTGCCGTGACTGGCACTTCGGCATTTGCCGCTCTACAACTAGAGTTAATATTATTTTTATTATGAATTCAATATAACCCCTTTATAAATATCCAATCTTCCCTGCAATTTTAAAACCAACCAATCCAATCCACTTTGATACCAATTCATACTTCTATTATAATTATATTATTTAGCATATTCATCACTCTTTAATGCATATTCATTAAACAAGTTTCAGTATTTATATAATCATCAAATATGTACATGCCATATAAATCAAAAAGGAAATTTACAAAAGCTACCGGAGATAATCTTGATAGTGTGATCCTCGGTGTTGATTCGATCCTTCAGATATTTATACTTCAATCTACATAAGACATTGAATACACTCAAGTAAGTTTATAGAAACTTAGTAAGTTCATAGGCATAAAATATAAATCTTACCAAACATTCATACACTTATACATTATGTACAATTACTAAGTTCACCCACAACCACAATTTGATGAGTCTGTTGTATAAACTCACTAACATTTATTCATTTACTTTAACTCTTTTGGGCCCTTTTTGTCACTTACCATTCTTAATCAAATTAGAGAACGATTATGGAAAATTGAGTATTTCCCTTCCACTTTGCCATAGTATAACTATGGTTTTACGTATGATCACTTATTACTAATCAGATAAGCGTAGCTAAAGCTACCACTTATCACTTGTCACTTGTAGCCGAAGCTACCACTTTTCACTGATCAGGTAGCCGGAGCTACCACTTTTCACTGATCAGGTAGCTGGAGCTACCACTTTTCACTGATCAGGTAATCGGAGCTACCACTTTTCACTTTCACTTGCCTCTGATCAAAAGTACTCAAATCCGATGTTCCGCTCGATTTGATCATTTATTTAGTTTTCGCATTGTTGTTTTATTCTCAATTCATCAATACATATATCTCATCATACATTGTATAATTCATGAAATTAACATTTAATCATTAATTTTCAGCCATATGAACTTACTTGAGTCGATTTGCAGAATTTGAAAAAATTCAGGGACTAATCAGCTACTTTTTCTTTTCCTCGACTTGCTTTGGGTTCTCGATCTATCATTGTAAAATCATTCACTTATCAGTATTGATTTCATCTTTACTCTATTTCACATCCTTAATGATTACAACCCACATATAAGTAACATTATCTATAATTTCACTATTTACTTATATGGATATTCAAGCTGTCCATCTGTGTTAAAGTCACTAAATTATTTTTATCTTGAGATACAGAACTTTAATTTAAGATCTGTTAATTTTCTCTGAAACTAGACTCACATATCTTCTTACCATAAAATTTTTAGAATTTTTGGTTTGGCCAATAAGTACAGTTTATTCTTTAAAGTCACCCTTGTTCTTCTGTCTGACAGTTCCGACCCATCTTCACTAAAAATTAATTATCTCCTTTTACAGGATTTGGATGATGTTAAAGTTTGTTTTTGTTGAAAATAGACTCATTCAGGATTTTAATAATATAAATTTAAGACCCTAATTATTTTTATACAATTTTTGATGATTTTTCAAAGTCAGAACAGGGGAACCCAAAATCATTCTGACCTTGTCTCATAAAACCTATTATATATAATGATTTACAATTCCATTGCTTACACCGTTTCTTCTATAAGAAACTAGACTCAATAGGATTTAATTTCATATTTTATTCATCCTCTAATTCGATTTCTCCAAATTTTGGTGATTTTTCAAAGTTAGACTGCTGCTGCTGTCCAAAACTGTTTTAGTGCAAAGTGTTGATTTCCATTTGCCCCAAATTTCACACAAGTTCATACAATTCAGTCCTTGATCAATTACCCTCAATTAAGCTGATTTTTGTAAATTAATACTTTACCTAATCATTATAAGTTATTTCAAACCTATTGGAATTCAGAATTTCCACATAAAAACCCTAACTTCAAATTCTTTTAAAATTAGGTCCCAAACATTCACTTTCTATTCAATTCTTTCAATAAAATTAGCATATAAACCATTTAAAGTTCTAATTCCATGCTAAATCATCATATACTTCCAGCACATATTCATAGCAACTTCAAACTTCATTCATAAAATCTAAAACTAATGAATTCACCAAGTGGACCTAGTTGTAAAAGTCGCAAAAACACAAAAGTTTCAAGAAATAATCAAGAATTGAACTTACTTGCAGTAAAAATATGAAAAACCAGCTTAGGGAAACCCTTCTATGGTGTTTTTGCAGATGAGAATGCCGAGAAGTAAAGAGAAATCTTGATAATTCCACTTTAGTCCTAGTTTTATTAAGTAAGTTTTGCAATATTCCAATTTTGCCCTTATTTCTCCTTATTTTCTTTCTGATTTCATGCCCTTCCCATCCAGCCCAAATAGACCTTGGGTCTATTTGCCTTTTAAGCCCTCTTTCTTTTATCATTTAAGCTATTTAATCATTTCTCATAACTTTGCATTTGTTACAACTTAGTCCTTTTTGTTCAATTAACTATTAGAACTTTAAAATTTCTTGACGAAACTTTAATACTAACTTATTAACACTCCATAAATATTCATAAAATATTTATGGCTAGATTAAAAATCTCCGAGGTCTCGATACCTCGTTTTTGATTCTAATTATTTTTTTTTCTAGTACACTATTTACTATTTCAATTTTTTTTTTTAACTTTACATTTAACTCATACTCACTAAATTAATAATATTTTCTACTCACTTGTCAGATTTAGTGTGTAACAACCCAAACCCGGCCCAAACACTATGGCCGAATCTAGTCTGTTACAAGGAAAATATTTTTGGAAAACACTTTTGCTAAGTAAAAAATTTTTAGTTGCCGAAAGCCTTTTATTTAGCGGTATTGCAAAAAGGCATACGTAGATTTAATTGAAAATTTAATTAAGCCAAGTTATTATAAAATTACAAGTGTGCCCGATGGCATGATGAAAACATTTTCGTGTTAATTTGGGAAAACATGTGACTTTAATTTAATAATAATAATATAGTTTAAGACAAGTATTCAACATATGAAAAATAACAAAAATAAAATATCAGGAGGCCTTATTACATCCAAATAAAATAAAAACTGGAAATAAAAATTATCATAACTAAAATTTAAGTTCATTTAATTTAAACCACTGCATGGCCACCTCGAGTCACCCCGGCTCCACATCCGCGATCTACGTGTCACCTGAAAAATGTAAAGGAGAAGGTGAGTCACCAAGACTCAGTATGTAACCCTTCCCCCGGTGTTAAACACTTTCATACACAACATATAACAATTAATATGCAAAATATTATGTATCCTAACCTAGCCAACCATACGCCACTGTCTACCCCGTTGTGGTACCAAACCACTGGTGGTGCCAAACCACTGGTGACATATAGTCACAATGTGTTACCAAAACACTAGTGTCCGTAGACACAAATCGGGTGATGGGGCCAACCCATCGTGTGATACCAAATCATTGGCAGACGATCCCATATCTCAAGTGGGGCCAACCCACGGTGGTGTTAACCACAGGGATAAGTCGCTATTGAGGTGCCAAACCCCTAGAGGTACCAAACCTCTGGTGACCGTAGTCACGGTGTGTTACCAAAACACTGGTGCCCGTCGGCACAATATCACTGCCCCCTCCACTCATTAATCCCACATCAGTCATATATGTATATGTTTCATGTCATCACATACTTAAATCTCATGTATCAATACATCATGCTTCCCAAAAGCATCAAATAACAAATTCAAATTAACAGGTACTTACCTGAATCACCATCTATACCGATATGGTATATTATCCAATGCTACATAAAATCAAAATAGCATTCACAATAATCAGCATATTTAACAGTTATACGTGTGTATGTACACACCTGACACCAACGAGGAGTCTAAATCCCGAAAGAAGAGTCGGCCACCCTAGATCCACTTGTTCCTATATTCGGCCAACACTTGGGTTAGTATTATGGCCTATTCGGCCAAACCAAATTATTAGAAGGGGTTCCTTATGAACCCGAAATCTTACCTTTCCTCGGTTGGATGCTAATCGCAACACCAAACTCCCGAATCTGCTTCTGATTCCATGAATCGGCACTCAATAAGTTAGTAGCCTTCGGCTAAAATGAATATCAACTGACTAACTAAAGTAGATCTTACCGTTACTTACCAAAAATCGAATACTAGAGATCGGGCTATGAGTCGACTGCTTTACTCCCCTGAGTACCTAGCAGAAATCGGTTACTACTCGCTTAGAAGACTTATAACCATTGCCGAAATCAGCACCTTTCCTTGTAAAAAAAGTCGACAGAAAAAGAAAGAAAAGGGGAGATAGAAATTCGGCCATCACTTACCTTATCAACCGATTGATAGCAAAGAATCTGAAGAGATCTATGTTCCTTCCAATATTCGGCCAAAGGGAAAGAAAATACTAGTAAAGAAGGTAGAGTTTCGGCTAAGATTTTTAGAAGAAGAGAGGGTTCTTGTTGGTTTTGGCGAATAACAAAGAAGAGCAAGAAAAGTGGAGGCTAGCCGAAATTGTGAAGAGAATATGCTAAGGAAATTCGGCTACTTGTAAAATGCCTAAAAGAAAACCAAGGTGGTAGGTGGGGGTTTATAAAGGATTTCGGCACCCCCCTATTGCTTGCCGTCCACTCTTCTCGGAGAGTTTGAATTTCGGCCATCTCCTTGAATTGCTCCTGACCACTTGTTTTAATTTAATTCAAATAATTTTGAATTAATCCCCAAATAATCACTCAAAAATCCCCTATTAATCCAATTAATATCCTTATTTATCTTCCATAAAATCTAATTAAAAGAAAAGCTCATATTATCCTTTAATAACTCAAATAAAAAGAGTTTAAATTGAGGAAAAACTCCCCCCTTGTGCCGTCCCATTAATGAGAAAAAAGAGGGATTTCCGTGACTCGAACACAAGCTCCCTTGTTCCCTCTTGTGGCGTCATCTATAGCCCTTAAGTGGCCTTCTTTTTGCCACTTCTCCAAGCTGATTTTTGTGTCAAATTATCCACATTTAATCTTATAACACCCTTCTGCTAAGGCTCCCTACCTTTTAAGTTAAAAACTAAAATTTTCTACCAAGCCGTGCCAACTCAAAGCCTTAATTAAGCTCTATTATTCCATAAATAATATCACAGTAGTTCATACATAAGAAAAATAATTTAATTCCAAATAGCCCCATTTTTGGGATGTTACAATTCTACCCCCTTAAAATAAATTTCGTCCCCGAAATTACTTGGTTAGAAGAGGTGGGGGTATTGCTGCCGTATCACATCCTCAGGTTCCCACGTAGCTTCTTCCACACCATGGTTCCGCCAAAGCACTTTCACTAAGGGCACTGACTTGCTACGTAGAACCTTCACATCTCGATCTAAGATCTGAACCGGTTCTTCTCCAAAAGATAAATCCGAGTTCACCTCAATCTCTACTACTGGCTCAACGTGCGAAGATCTCGACCGATACTGCCTCAAAGATCGATACATGAAATAAATACGTCATGGATCTCGATTCGATTCTGCAAGCAACCCTAGCCGATAAGCTACCGGTCCTACTAAACTTACAATCGTATATGGCCCGATGAACCTTGGGCTCAGCTTCCCCTTTCGGCCAAATCTCAACACCTTTTTCCAAGGCGACACCTTCAGAAAGTCCTTATCTCCTACAGCATACTCCATTTCCTTGCGTTTGAGATCGGCATAAGACTTCTGCCTATCCGATGCTTCCTTGAGACGAGACCGAATTACCTTGACTTTGTCTTCGGTCTACATACCACTTCGGACCTAACTTGTCGTTCCCCAACTCGAGTCCAACGGTAGGAGTACGGCACTTCCGCCCATCCATCGGTGCTTCATATGGAGCCATCTGAATACTCGCTTGATAACTATTGTTATAAGCGAATTCCGCTAATGGTAGGTACTCCTCCCAACTACCACTAAAATCCAAGACACATCCTCTTAACATGTCTTCTAAGATCTGTATCACCCTTTCCGATCGTCCGTCGATCGTGGATGGAAAGTCATCAGATCAAATCCAACCGTGTACCCAATGTTGATGTAACGCTTTCCAGAACCTTAACGTGAATCTGGGATCCCTATCCGAGATGATCGATACTGGAACACCATGCAACCTTACTATTTTCGACACATACGACAGCTGGCTTCAAGAGAAAAATCTACCCTCACCGGTATGAAGTGAGCTGACTTAGTTAGACGGTCTACTATTACCCAAACTGCGTCCTTCTTGCTGGGCGTAAGGGGTAGCCCACTGACGAAATCCATAGTGATCCGCTCCCACTTCCATTGAGGGATCTTTACTGGTTGAAGTAGCCTCGATGGCACCTCGGTGTTCACTTTTTAACTTTCTTGACACGTCAGACACCTTCCCACAAACTCAGTTACCTCACGCTTCAACCCCGGCCACCAGAACTGCTTCCGCAAATCTCCAAACATCTTGCTTCCTCCCGGATGCATAGCGTATAGGCTGCTATGTGCATCGTGGAGAATTTTCTGCCTCAACTCCACATCTTTCGGCATACATGCTCGCCCTTGAAAACATAGCACTCCGTCACTAGACAGACTGTACCCTTCCAAACAACCATCCTGAACTTGTACCCTCTTAGCGTTCAACCCTTCATCCCCTAACTACTTTTCCTTAATCTCCTCAATCCATGTTGGCTTAACTTGGAGTTCCGCCAAAAGACTCCCATCATCATATAAACTCAATCGAGCGAACATTGCTCTTAAGTCCGTCACAACCTTCCGACTCAACGCGTTAGCTACCACGTTAGCCTTACCCGGATGGTACTCGATCGAACAATCGTAGTCCTTTAATAGTTCAATCCACCAACGTTGTCTCAGGTTTAAATCCTTCTGGGTCAGAAGATATCTCAAACTCTTATGATCCGTGTAGACTATCGACTTCTCCCCGTACAGATAATGTCTCCATATCTTCAGAGCAAAAACGACTGCTGCTAACTCTAAATTGTGCATTGGGTAGTTAACCTCATGCGGTCTTAACTGACGTGACGCATAGGCTACTACCTTCCCTTCCTGCATCAACACACATCCCAAGCCAGTATGGGATGCATCACAGTAGACGGTAAACAACTTTCCTGCTTCAGGCTGTACCAAAACCGGAGCTTCTGTCAGAATTTTCCTTAGCTTATCAAAGCTTTCTTGCTGCTTCTCCGTCCATACAAATGGAACACCTTTCCTTAGTAACTTAGTTAACGGTGCTGCGATTAAAGAGAATCCTTCCACGAATCTCCGATAGTACCCTGCTAAACCTAGAAAACTTCGTATTTCAACCACCGACCTAGGGGGTTTCCAATCCAACACTGCTTCAATCTTGCGAGGGTCTACTCGATTCCTTAGCCACACACCACGTGTCCTAAGAGGCCACCTCCTAAGCCAAAATTCGCACTTACCGAATTTGGCATATAATTGCTTCTCCTCAACACTTGTAGAACTATACGTAAATGCCGGTCATGCTCCTCCTCCGACTTTGAATAAACTAATATGTCGTCTATGAACACCACGACAAATTGGTCTAAAATCTTCTTTGAAACACCCTATTCATCAAGTCCATAAACGCTGCCGGCGCATTGGTCAACCCAAATGGCATTACGAGGAACTCGTAGTGCCCATATCGAGTTCGGAATGCCGTCTTATGAACATCAACTTCCTTCACCTTAAGTTGATGATTACCTGACCTAAGGTCTATCTTCGAAAACACCGAGACACCCTTCAGTTGATCGAACAAGTCGTCAATCCGAGGCAACGGATACTTGTTCTTGATCGTTAACTTGTTCAATTGGCGGTAGTCGATACACATCCGCATTGAACCGTCCTTCTTCTTGATAAACAACACCGGTGCTCCCCACGGAGATATACTTGGTCGAATAAATCCTCTATCCAAAAGCTCCTGAATTTGAGCCTTAAGCTCCACCAATTCCTTTGGTGCCATTCGGTATGGTGCTATAGACACAGGTGCTGTTCCGGGTAGCAAGTCTATACCGAATTCAACTTCCCGATCTGGAGGCAGACCCGAAAGCTCTTCTGGGAACACATCAGTGAATTCTCCAATCGTTCGGACCTTTCCAACTACTGACTCTTTAGCTTCCAAAGCACAGATTCGAACTAAATACGCCTCACAACCCTTCTTGACCATCTTTTCAGCCTTCAAGGCAGACACTATGTTGGATAGGTAATTCCTTCTATCACCTATCATAACCACTTCATCACCTTCGGCAGTCTTAAGAACCATGCGCTTAGCCGCGCAATCCAACTTCGCCTGATACTTAATCAGCCAGTCCATTCCAAGGATCAAATCGAACTCCCCAAATGGTAGTTCCATCAGATCAGCCACAAATACTACCCCTTGGAGTTCTAGGGGTACGTCTCTATAAAGTTTGTCTACCACTACAGAGTGACCTAAAGGGCTAACTACAGTCATCTCCTTAGAAGCAGTTTCAGAGTCTAGGTCCATAGTTCCTACCACACTACTAGCAATGTACGAGTGCGTCGAACCTACATCAATTAATGCAACATAAGGAAGACCAAAAATTAGAAATGTACCGGTTATGACATCCGGTGCGTCACCTTCCTCGCGACGCCTCGCTGCGTAGACTAAGCCAGGTTGCCTAGCCTCTGTGTTGCCTGAACCTCTGCCCTGAGTTTCACGACCTCGGTTAGGACCGTTGTTTCCTCTGCCATTACCACGACCCCTCTGTGGTGGTCCAACATTTTTGCCCTGAGCACGGTTCTGTCCCTCAGGCTGATTCTTAGCTAGTTTCCGGGGACAATCTCTGACCCGATGCTCCAAAGACCCACACTCGAAACATCCTCTGTCGCCGATCGAACAACCTCCCCAATGGGTCTTTCCACAGTGGTTACACTGAGTCGGCCTCTGATTAGTAGTCGTGGGCCTTGCTGCCTGATTTGGCCCACTTGGCCTAGCCTTTTTCTGGACACTACCACTGGATCCAGCTGACCCAAATCCTCTCTTCTGATTATTCCTACTATAACTTTGCCTCACGGCCTCCTTGATCCCCTCGGCTACCTTGGCCTTTTCCACTAGAGATGAGAACTCACGAACCTGCTGCGGGCAAATGGTGAACCTCAAATCATCTTGGAGTCATTCCTCAAAGCGGACACACGCGCTGTGTTTCGTGAGCCATGATGCCTCTAGCATACCTACTCAGCCTTAAAAACTCCGTCTCGTATTCCGCTACTGACTTAGTTCCTTGCACTAGCCCTCGAAAGGCTTTCCTCTGAGCATCAGTATAGCTGGTGCCCACATACTTCTTCTGATAGGTGGTTTTGAAATGATCCCAAGTCGGATCATCCAGCCGTGGCTCCATCTCGGACCGTCGACCACCACGAGTGCGCTTCATCCTTTAGAAGCGACCACGGCCCTTTCAACTTTTCCTCCTCAGTCAGGTAAAGATCATCCATGATCCTTTCGATTGACTCTAGCTAGTACTCCGCCGCACTGGGTGCCACTCCTGACACACCCCGGAATACCTCCGCTCCGTTAGATCGGAGTCGCTCAGAAAAGATTTTACGAGCTCCCAAATTTCCACCACCCCATCCACCATCTCCAAGACTCGCAAAGCGACTTGCGTGATACCTCACCACCGGGTCCGATCCTCGCCCGCACGACTCTAAAAAGTAGGAGGTGGTGGTGGCGGTGGTACCTCGTTTTTCGAACCTTGCCCCGACCTGACGGGTTCAGACACCGTCATCCTACCCCTACCGCGTCCACGGCGTCCATGTCCTCTAGAACTCATTCTATCTACCGCGCTTTTAATCTGATTAAGAAAAATTTTTATGCGTTAGCATTTGTTCCACTTTATTACCCGCGAAGAAATTTTATGTATAAGGTTTAATCAAAGATTCTTTCGAGCAAACAAGGTCTCAGTTTTCTATCCTAGTTCACACAAAGGAGTTCATGCATCCATTCCTTAATACTTTCCATACCTATTCGCTCTTCGGACATTTCTGCCCATTTCTAACCCAGGGGTATTTTCGTCATTTTCCTACAGAGGTATTTTCGTAATGAAAGGAATTTTAAAACTTTAGTAGAGTAGATCGTTTTGAAATTCCTAAAACTGGAGGGTTTTTCTGAAAAATTTGTAAAATTTAGAGATATGACATCGTTTTGAAACCAGGGGTATTTTGGTAATTTTGTCATTCAGGGCAAATTTCGAAATTTTAATAAGTCAGGGGTATTTAAATAGTTGAAAAACTCAGGGGTTTCTTTCTGAAAATGTTCCTTTTCAAATAGTGATGTTTGTAAAGATTTCCAAAACCAGGGTCATTTCGGTAATTTTGCAACTTGAGGGCGTTTTCGTAATTTTCCAAAACCAAAATATTTTGTTGATGATTTTCAAAGCTAAGTGGTTGAATATTTGTAAAATAGTTGAAATTTTTGAGCAAAACCATTGAACTGATATTTTATGAGTCAGGGGCATTTTGGTAATTTTACCCCTAAGGGTATTTTTGTAATTTTCCACAAATCAAGTTTTCGAGAAAAACGTTGTAAAAGTGATGTTCTCAGCTTTGGAAGGGTTTATTGTAAAAGTTTTGAAAACATTAGGGTTTTTTTTGTTGTTTCATTCTTTTTCGAAAACATGGCTAACTCCCTTTCGGGTTTTAGTCATTACGTTAAGCCTATGACCGAGCCCTCTTGGTCAGGGTGAACCAAAGCTACACACCAGGCAGGATTCGAGTGAAGAGGAGGTGGGTCACGCGGACCGCTTAAATACCAAGCTCTCACCGAACCTTTCTAAACATGCGCATAGAGGTTGCCACACCACTGAGCCCTCTGAGTTAGGGTGAACCGAAGCTACGCACCGCAGGGATACTGCGAAGAGGAGGTGAGTCACACCTGATCGCTTAAATACCAAGCTCTTTCGGATCCACTCCTAGACATGCGTCATGTGGGTTACCACACCCTAGTTCACCGACTAAGTCATAGGTGGGTTAAGTTCCTTAAGTCTTATGTTTGGTTTGTGTGTTTGAGTACTCTAATCCTAGGGTTCAAGTTCCTATAAGTCTATCTACGTTCCATGCTTCCTACCTTTCTACAGAATATAATTCACAAAGAGGTTTAGATGTACTTACCTGGGCGGATCGGTGCCGGAGACTCGGGCCATGCTGTTCGAGAACCAAAAATCATTCCATAAGGCCTACCAAACCATTTTTGGGCCTTGGGCCTCCACAGCCGAGCTTTGAACTGGGCTCTGATACCAATTTTGTAACAACCCAAACCCGGCCCAAACACTATGGCCGAATCTAGTCTGTTACAAGGAAAATATTTTTGGAAAACACTTTTGCTAAGTAAAAAAATTTTAGTTGCCGAAAGCCTTTTATTTAGCGGTATTGCAAAAAGGCATACGTAGATTTAATTGAAAATTTAATTAAGCCAAGTTATTATAAAATTACAAGTGTGCCCGATGGCATGATGAAAACATTTTCGTGTTAATTTGGGAAAACATGTGACTTTAAGTTAATAATAATATAGTTTAAAACAAGTTTTCAACATATGAAAAATAACAAAAATAAAATATCAGGAGGCCTTATTACATCCAAATAAAATAAAAACCGGAAATAAAAATTATCATAACTAAAATTTAAGTTCATTTAATTTAAAACCACTGCATGGCCACCTCGAGTCACCCCGGCTCCACATCCGCGATCTACGTGTCACCTGAAAAATGTAAAGGAGAAGGTGAGTCACCAAGACTCAGTATGTAACCCTTCCCCCGGTGTTAAACACTTTCATACACAACATATAACAATTAGTATGCAAAATATTATGTATCCCAACCTAGCCAACCATACGCCACTGTCTACCCCGTTGTGGTACCAAACCACTGGTGGTGCCAAACCACTGGTGACATATAGTCACAATGTGTTACTAAAACAACGTGTCCGTAGACACAAATCGGGTGATGGGGCCAACCCATCGTGTGATACCAAATCACTGGCAGATGATCCCATATCTCAAGTGGGGCCAACCCACGGTGGTGTTAACCACAGGGATAAGTCGCTATTGAGGTGCCAAACCTCTGGAGGTACCAAACCTCTGGTGACCGTAGTCACGGTGTGTTACCAAAACACTGGTGCCCGTCGGCACAATATCACTGCCCCCTCCACTCATTAATCCCACATCAGTCATATATGTATATGTTTCATGTCATCACATACTTAAATCTCGTGTATCAATACATCATGCTTCCCAAAAGTATCAAATAACAAATTCAAATTAACAGGTACTTACCTGAATCACCATCTATACCGATATGGTATATTATCCAATGCTACATAAAATCAAGATAGCATTCACAATAATCAGCATATTTAACAGTTATACGTGTGTATGTACACACCTGACACCAACGAGGAGTCTAAATCCCGAAAGAAGAGTCGGCCACCCTAGATCCACTTGTTCCTATATTCGGCCAACACTTGGGTTAGTATTATGGCCTATTCGGCCAAACCAAATTATTAGAAGGGGTTCCTTATGAACCCGAAATCTTACCTTTCCTCGGTTGGATGCTAACCGCAACACCAAACTCCCGAATCTGCTTCTGATTCCATGAATCAGCACTCAATAAGTTAGTAGCCTTCGGCTAAAACGAATATCAACTGACTAACTAAAGTAGATCTTACCGTTACGTACCAAAAATCGAATACTAGAGATCGGGCTATGAGTCGACTGCTTTACTCCCCTGAGTACCTAGCAGAAATCGGTTACTACTCGCTTAGAAGACTTATAACTATTGCCAAAATCGGCACCTTTCCTTGTAAAAAAAGTCGACAGAAAAAGAAAGAAAAGGGGAGATAGAAATTCGGCCATCACTTACCTTATCAACCGATTGATAGCAAAGAATCTGAAGAGATCTATGTTCCTTCCAATATTTGGCCAAAGGGAAAGAAAATACTAGTAAAGAAGGTAGAGTTTCGGCTAAGATTTTTAGAAGAAGAGAGGGTTCTTGTTGGTTTTGGCGAATAACAAAGAAGAGCAAGAAAAGTGGAGGCTAGCCGAAATTGTGAAGAGAATATGCTAAGGAAATTCGGCTACTTATAAAATGCCTAAAAGAAAACCAAGGTGGTAGGTGGGGGTTTATAAAGGATTTCGGCACCCCCCCTATTGCTTGCCATCCACTCTTCTCAGGAAGAGTTTGAATTTCGGCCATCTCCTTGAATTGCTCCTGACCACTTGTTTTAATTTAATTCAAATAATTTTGAATTAATCCCCAAATAATCACTCAAAAATCCCCTATTAATCCAATTAATATCCTTATTTATCTTCCATAAAATCTAATTAAAAGAAAAGCTCATATTATCCTTTAATAACTCAAATAAAAAGAGTTTAAATTGAGGAAAAACTCCCCCCTTGTGCCGTCCCATTAATGAGCAAAAAGAGGGATTTCCGTGACTCAACACAAGCTCCCTGTTCCTTCCTTCTTGTAGCGTCATCTATAGCCCTTAAGTGGCCTTCTTTTGCCACTTCTCCAAGCTGATTTTTGTGTCAAATTATCCACATTTAATCTTATAACACCCTTCTGCTAAGGCTCCCTACCTTTTAAGTTAAAAACTGAAATTTTCTACCAAGCCGTGCCAACTCAAAGCCTTAATTAAGCTCTATTATTCCATAAATAATATCACAGTAGTTCATACATAAGAAAAATGATTTAATTCCAAATAGCCCCATTTTTGGGATGTTACATAGTGACCTCGAATCACCATTCTGACACCACTGAAAATTTAGGCTATTACAGTGAATGTGCCTATGTGAATGTAAACATGCCTATGGAAATATGATTGTCTGCCTTAATGACATGTGCATGCATTTATTATGTCACAATTACATGTTGCATGAGCATGGGAGGGATATGATATGAAAGAAGGTACGGGTGTACTTCGAGTACGTGGTTTGATGTTAGCCTTGAGCTACATCGTGGATTGACGTTGACTGAGGTCACGTTGTGGATTAATTGCAATTTAGTTCGCGTGGCTTGATGAGTGGCTGTGTGCCTCATCGTGGTTGATATCGGCTATGTGCCATATCGTGGTTGATGAGTGACTATGTGTCCCATCGTGGTTTTGGTGTTAGCTACGGCTACATCGTGGATTGGCGCTGACTGAGGTCGCGTTGTGGATTATTGTGCTTAATTGCACGTGGTCGACATTGATTGCCGTTTGGAGTGAAAAGGAGAGGGTGATTTATTAATCCCCTGGTGTGTGGTGGTTGGATACGGGGTGTGTAGAGATGGACCCTAGGTTGGGTTGGGTGCACTTTGCATAATTTTAGTTGATATGTGGATTAATGTGAAAATGGGCCAAGCCCCAATTGATATGTGGATTAATGTGAAAATGGGCCAAGCCCAGTTGATATGTGGATTAATGTGAAAATGGGCCAAGCCCAGTTGATATGTGGATTAATGTGGAAATGGGCCAAGCTCAGTATATGAATGTGGATCAGTGTGGAAATGGGCTAAGCCCGATCACGTGGAAATTATGCGGTTAATTACCTGTTATCTGATAAGTGATTTGAATATGGGCCAAGCCCAGAACGTGATAATATGTGAATATGATATTTGTTATCTGTTATATGGGTTAATTTGTGGTTTAATATGTGAGTGGAATTCAGTGGTTTAATTACACACTGAGTCTGTATGACTCACCCAATTTTTATTAAACATCGCAGATGAGTCGTGGTGATCGGACCGGGTTGGAGTGGATATGAGGTGGCCCATGCAGAAGACATTTTATCTATTTTATTCAGTTTATTATTAAGTACTTTGGTTTAAATCATTTATTGTAATAAGGCCCATTAAAGTATTTAAGTATTTCTATTTGAGTATTTTTATTATGTTAAAGCAAAGTGACGATTGAATTATTATTTTGAAACCGGTTTATTTTCTAAAAACTATATCTTAAAATGTATATCAAAGTTTTAATCGTGATATTTTTATAAACGCCACACTTTACTTAAGATTTTAAATGGTCACCGTTTTACAAACTCAACAAGTTGTCATGATTTTATCTTTAGATCGAATCTTCTCAAACGTTTTTCCGCAGTGACATACCAGATCCGGTCAGGGCTTGTGGGCCGGGTTTGGGGTGTTTCAGGTGGATTAGGGAGAAGAATTTTTCGGCTTTGGCAAAATAAAAGAGAAGAGAAATATTGCTAGAGAATTCGGCAGAAGGAAAAAGTGAAGAAAAGAATGGCCACCCTTTTCCCCTTTTTGCCGAAATTACTCTACCTAGAGCCCCCTATTCGGCCAACTCTCCCTATTCTGATAACTTTATCTCTCAATTATCACCTTATTCAAATTAATAAAAATAATCCAACATTTATCCCTTATCTTAATTAATTATCACCATTTATCTCTTAAAAAAATAAAAGGATTATAGCTCCTAAAATTTAGCCTTAGTGCCGTCCCTTGCTGCTCGTCTCTGCTGCAAAATAAAACCTTTATTTTGCTTCCTTTGTAGCTCGAACCTAGGCCTCCCTGACACTCCTTGTGACGTCACTTACTGGGCTTTAAGTGGTGCCTCCTTGCCACTTTTCCAAGCCCATTTTTGTGTTATATTTCACCTACAATTTCTTTTAAGGCCTCCTCTGCCTAACTCCCTCTTAAAATCTGATAATTTCCAAAGTACTCTCCTATTTCTTAAAGTTCACAAAATTCATACAACACATTCATAACACAAAAAAGCATGCCTTCACATATATTTAAGCACAAATGCATAAGCCATAAATCTGGGATATTACAGATCTCTTCGTCACTAGAGTTTAAATTCAACTGAAACTCTTGCCGTCCAATCTGCAAAATAAATACTCCCTTGCTTTTCATGAGATTTGAACCCAGGCTCCCTTGTCACATAATCCACGCCGCTAACCACTTGGCCACAAGCTCCTCTTGTGTTTAAAACCATGCACAATAAACTATGAATCTATAGCCAACTTCTAAGGTCCGTGTAAAAAGAAAACCAAAATGCAAAAGCCAAGACTTGAACCTTGGACCTCCTCCCTTCCTTGTGGCGTCACCCCCTTGTCTCTTATGTGGCGTCACTTTACCACTACACCACACACTGCACTTGTGGCATTTTCCTCCACATTTTATTCTTGAAGCCTACCTACCAACTCCCAGGGTTTTTTTCACCTAAAACCAAAATTTCCCCAAAGCCAAAGTTTGATATCGGGACTTCATAGAAGCCCTCTAACCTTCCAAAATCACTTATCTAATAGGTCCAACTTGCATTTAAGCCAATCTCTTATTCTCCAAAAATTTAAACGCTACTACGCTCAAGGCCCATTGGGCTCAATCCTACTAGGCCCAATTTCGAGATGTTACAAATCTACCCTCCTTAAAGAAATTTCACCTCGAAATTTCCAACTAACTATCGATATTACATCCTAACCTCAAACACTACACTCTTGTTGCAAGACTCTGATCTTAATAACACTAATATACTTTTAACTAGAATTTAGAACTCCTACACATACTCAAAAACACCTAGCCATTAAAGAAGACAAATATTTCATACACAACCAACTCTATATCTGAACATCACATCCAAACCAAACACATAAAATAGATACCAAAAATACAACATATAACAAAGCAAAGTATCAAGAAACTTATAGTGCGGATTGGTGCCAAGACTCAGTGCCATACTTCCAGAAAAGAGATATATATTTTTCTAAACCATTTTCCAAACCATCTTTTGAAAACATTTTTGAACCCAAACCTACAAATAGAGTTTTTGAACCTAGGCTCGATATACCATAATTGTAACACCCCAAACCCTACTTAAACATTACAACCGAATCTGCATGTCACATAAAAGGGTTGTTTCAAAACTCCACGTTTGTTAAAAATTTCGAGTTTAAATATATATTCGCTTGTTATCCTTTTGTTAACATTTTGGAAAATTGTTATTAAAGGTTTAGGAAATTCCCGTATTGAACATTTAATAATAATAGCATAATCAAATTAAAAGCTAAACTAAATAAAATACCAAAATTAAAATTATAGTGGCCTTATTACATAACAAAAAACCCAAATAAAAATAAGTCAAAATAAAAGAAACGAGTTTTACGAGAAAACATTGCATGGCCACCACAAGTCCGCTTTCACCTCAAGATCCATGATCTAATGATTACCGCAAAAATTAAACAAAGGGGTGAGTCATCGTGACTCGATGTGTAAATTCCCGAAACACATAAATGGCTCGTAGCCCACAAATGCATGTTGGGCTGAGCCCACTCAATGTGGCATAGAAATAAATGAATGCAACATGTCCCAACCCAACCTAGTTTTTCCATCCTGTACACGCTAACCCGTATCAACAACCAACACACCATGGGGATTTATACAATCAACCTCTATCCGCTACACGCCGCCTCGGCGGTCATGCTATCGTTATAACAATGATCACTATGTGACCTTAAGATCCACCGTGGCTTAGCCACCAATCACCATGTGACCTCATAAATCATTTGTGGCGAGCCACCGATCACTATGTGACCTTATAATCAAATGTGGCGAGCCACCGATCACTACGTGACCTTATCACTTCCCTTTATCATCATTCCCATGTTCCATGCACAATATATATATGTCATAATGATCGTAACATTCTAGTAACAAGGCAATAAATCATTATGTACATCCAACTTAATATTAAGTCATTACGTACACGCACCTAGCACTCCCTCGCCTTACCCGCATGAGGTATTTCATTCATATACACAAACTTTCTCGACTTTTCACCCCATACCATTAATAATACGATTAAAATATAAAGTGTGTTAGTGGTCTACACACAAGCACGCTAAAACTACCTTTAAGGGTATAACAAAGTAATTTTACCCACCAAGGGTATTTTCGTAATTTACCTATCGAGGGTATTTCGTAATTTCGCTTTGCAATGGCCTTTCAGAAGGCCTAATGTCGCCTCGAGTGACTCAAATACCATTTCGGTTGTATCGGACTATTGGGCCTTAAACCCTATTCCTGTCCATTTAGGCCCACATGCTCGTGTGGCCCACCTAACACAAATCTAGCCACGTATATGAGATACACCTACTCTAGTTCACTATATACTACACTATCATATATTTTATTCAATTGGGCCCACGAGCCCATTGGGCCCACTTCGCTATCGCAGCCCAAGCGACCATAACCCATAAGAATACTCATCGATGGCCTCAACTATCGCGTCGAAGCCCCACACGCGCGCCGCGCTCGTCGTGTAACTACTATTGCCGTGGATCGCACTTCGGCATTTTCGCTCTACAACTAGAGTTAATATTATTTTTATTATGAATTCAATATAGCCCTTTATAAATATCCAATCTTCCTGCGCAATTTTAAAACCAACCAATCCAATCCACTTTGATACCAATTCATACTTCTATTATAATTATATTATTTAGCATATTCATCACTCTTTTTAATGCATATTCATTAAACAAGTTTTAGTATTTATATAATCATCAAATATGTACATGCCATATAAATCAAAAAGGAAATTTACAAAAGCTACCGGAGATAATCTTGATAGTGTGATCCTCAGTGTTGATCCGATCCTCCGTATATTTATACTTCAATCTACATAAGACATTGAATACACTCAAGTAAGTTTATAGAAACTTAGTAAGTTCATAGGCATAAAATATAAATCTTACCAAACATTCATACACTTATACATTATGTACAATTACTAAGTTCACCTGTCAACCACAATTTGATGAGTCCTGTTGTATAAACTCACTAACATTTATTCATTTACTTTAACTCTTTTGGGCCCTTTTTGTCACTTACCATTCTTAATCAAATTAGAGAATGATTACGGAAAATTGAGTATTTCACTTCCACTTTGCCATAGTATAACTATGGTTTTACGTATGATCACTTATTACTAATCAGATAAGCGTAGCTAAAGCTACCACTTATCACTTGTCACTTGTAGCCGGCTACCATTTTTCATCGATCGTAGCCGGAGCTACCACTTTTCACTGATCAGGTAACCGGAGCTACCACTTTTCACTTTCACTTTCCTCTGATCCAAAGTACTCAAATTCGATGATCCGCTCGATTTGATCATTTATTTAGTTTTCGCATTGTTGTTTTATTCTCAATTCATCAATACGTATATCTCATCATACATTGTATAATTCATGAAATTAACATTTAATCATTAATTTTCAGCCATATGATCTTACTCGAGTTGATTTGCGAATTTGAAAAAATTCAGGGGACTAATCACTACTTTTTCTTTTTCCTCGACTTGCTTTGGGTTCTCGATCTATCATTGTAAAATCATTCACTTATCAATATTGATTTCATCTTTACTCTATTTCACATCCTTAATGATTACAAACCACATATAAGTAACATTATCCTTAATGATTACATCTTCTTACCATAAAATTTTTAGAATTTTGGTTTGGCCAATAAGTACAGGTTTATTCTTTAAAGTCACCCCTGTTCTTCTGTTTGACAGTTCCGACCCATCTTCACTAAAAATTAATTATCTCCTTTTACAGGATTCGGATGATGTTAACGTTTGTTTCTGTTGAAAATAGACTCATTCAGGATTTTAATAATATAAATCTAAGACCCTAATTATGTTTACACAATTTTTGATGATTTTTCAAAGTCAGAACAGGGGAACCCCAAATCATTCTGACCTTGTCTCATAAAACCTATTATATCTCATGATTTACAATTCCATTGCTTACACCGTTTCTTCTATAAGAAACTAGACTCAATAAGCTTTAATTTCATATTTTATTCATCCTCTAATTCGATTTATACAAATTTTGGTTATTTTTCAAAGTTAGACTACTGCTGCTGTCCAAAACTGTTTTAGTGCAAAGTGTTGATTTCCATTTGCCCCAAATTTCACAGTTCATACAATTCAGTCCTTGATCAATTACGCCTCAATTAAGCTGATTTTTGTAAATTAATACTTTACCTAATCATTATAAGTTATTTCAAACCTATTGGAATTT
Organism: Gossypium bickii; assembly: GCA_025503065.1. Classification (NCBI taxonomy): domain Eukaryota; kingdom Viridiplantae; phylum Streptophyta; class Magnoliopsida; order Malvales; family Malvaceae; genus Gossypium; species Gossypium bickii. The sequence goes on from CP106711.1 coordinate 137,255,356, forward strand.
AGAATTTCTACATAAAAACCCTAACTTCAAATTCTTTTAAAATTAGGTCCCAAACATTCACTTTCTATTCAATTCTTTCAATAAAATTAGCATATAAACCATTTAAAGTTCTAATTCCATGCTAAATCATCATATATTTCCAGCACATATTCATAGCAACTTCAAACTTCATTCATAAAATCTAAAACTAATGAATTCACCAAGTGGACCTAGTTGTAAAAGTCACAAAAACACAAAAGTTTCAAGAAATAATCAAGAATTGAATTTACTTGCAGTAAAAATATGAAAAAACAGCTTAGGGAAACCCTTCTATGGTATTTTTGCAGATGAGAATGCAGAGAAGTAAAGAGAAATCTAGATAATTCCACTTTAGTCCTAGTTTTGTTAAGTAAGTTTTGCAATATTCCAATTTTGCCCTTACTTCTCCTTATTTTCTTTTTGATTTCATGCCCTTGCCGTCCAGCCCAAATAGACCTTGGGTCTATTTGCCTTTTAAAACCTCTTTCTTTTATCATTTAAGCTATTTAATCATTTCTCATAACTTTGCATTTGTTACAACTTAGTCCTTCTTATTCAATTAACTATCAGAACTTTAAAATTTCTTGACGAAACTTTAATACTAACTTATTAACACTCCATAAATATTCATAAAATATTTATGGCTAGATTAAAAATCTCCGAGGTCTCGATACCTCGTTTTCGATTCTAATTATTTTTTTCTAGTACACTATTTACTATTTCAATTTTTTTTAACTTTACATTTAACTCATACTCACTAAATTAATAATATTTTCTACTCACTTTTCAGATTTAGTGACCTCGAATCACCATTCCGACACCACTGAAAATTTAGGCTATTACAGTGAGTTACAAGAACTCAGTGCATAATCTTCTTACCATCATTCACTGGGCCTGAACCCATATAGCAACATCTTGGGCCTAACCCCATTTACATAATAGCATTAAAAATAAGATGAATGCAACCCAACCCATCCATCCAATCACACCCCCGACCAGCCAATCACACCTGTGGGGATCATGTCAACCCACCCCACTGCTCACACCAATCACTGCAGTCAAATTGCTTTTCATAATATTTGTGGCAGAGCCACCGGAGTCATAATTACGTTTATATATAATATATTGCTATGCCACCAGACTACACTGCTCTTCATTCAATTCCCGCCCCATGCAATATGATCAGGTTATTTCATTTGAATCACGTTGTGAATCATGCTCAAACCTATTTACTCATAATAGGCTATTTAAAAGAATTTGAAGTTAGGGTTTTTATGTGGAAATTCTAAATTCCAATAGGTTTGAAATAACTTATAATGATTAGGTAAAGTATTAATTTACAAAAATCAGCTTAATTGAGGGGTAATTGATCAAGGACTGAATTGTATGAACTGTGAAATTTGGGGCAAATGGAAATCAACACTTTGCACTAAAACAGTTTTGGACAGCAGCAGTAGTCTAACTTTGAAAAATAACCAAAATTTGTATAAATCGAATTAGAGGATGAATAAAATATGAAATTAAAGCTTATTGAGTCTAATTTCTTATAGAAGAAACGGTGTAAGCAATGGAATTGTAAATCATGAGATATAATAGGTTTTATGAGACAAGGTCAGAATGATTTCGGGATCCCCTGTTCTGACTTTGAAAAATCATCAAAAATTGTATAAAAATAATTAGGGTCTTAAATTTATATTATTAAAATCCTGAATGAGTCTATTTTCAATGGAAACAAATGTTAACATCATCCGAATCCTGTAAAGGAGATAATTAATTTTTAGTGAAGATGGGTCGGAACTGTCGAATAGAAGAACAGGGTGACTTTAAAGAATAAACTGTACTTATTGGCCAAACCAAAATTTCTAAAAATTTTATGGTAAGAAGATGTAATCATTAAGGATAATGTTACTTATATGTGGTTTGTAATCATTAAGGATGTGAAATAGAGTAAAGATGAAATCAATACTAATAAGTGAATGATTTTACAATGATAGATCGAGAACCCCAAGCAAGTCGAGGAAAAGAAAAAGTAGTGATTAGTCCTCGAATTTTTCAAATTACGCAAATCGACTCGTAAGATCATATGGCTGAAAATTAATGATTAAATGTTAATTTCATGAATTATACAATGTATGATGAGATATACGTATTGATGAATTGAGAATAAAACAACAATGCGAAAACTAAATAAATGATCAAATCGAGCGGATCATCGAATTTGAGTACTTTTGATCAGAGGAAAGTGAAAGTGAAAAGTGGTAGCTCCGGTTACCTGATCAGTGAAAAGTGGTAGCTCCGGCTACATGATCAGTGAAAAATGGTAGCTTCGGCTGCAAGTGACAAGTGATAAGTGGTAGCTTTAGCTACGCTTATCTGATTAGTAATAAGTGATCATACGTAAAACCATAGTTATACTATGGCAAAGTGGAAGTGAAATACTCAATTTTCCGTAATCATTCTCTAATTTGATTAAGAATGGTAAGTGACAAAAAGGGCCCAAAAGAGTTAAAGTAAATGAATAAATGTTAGTGAGTTTATTATACAACAGGACTCATCAAATTGTGGTTGACAGGTGAACTTAGTAATTGTACATAATGTATAAGTGTATGAATGTTTGGGAAGATTTATATTTTATGCCTATGAAGTTACTATGTTTCCATAAACTTACTTGAGTGTATTCAATGTCTTATGTAGATTGAAGTATAAATATACGGGGGATCGGATCAACACTGAGGATCACACTATCAAGATTATCTCCGGTAGCTTTTGTAAATTTCCTTTTTGATTTATATGGCATGTACATATTTGATGATTATATAAATACTAAAACTTGTTTAATGAATATGCATTAAAGAGTGATGAATATGCTAAATAATATAATTATAATAGAAGTATGAATTGGTATCAAAGTGGATTGGATTGGTTGGTTTTAAAATTGCAGGGAAGATTGGATATTTATAAAGGGGCTATATTGAATTCATAATAAAAATACTATTAACTCTAGTTGTAGAGCGGCAAATGCCGAAGTGCCAGTCACGGCAATAGTAGCCACACGAGCGTGCGAGCGCACGTGTGGGGCTTCAACGCGATATTTGAGGCCATCAGTAGTATTCTTATGGGTTGGGGCTGCTTGGGCTACGATAGGCCGAAGTGGGCCCAATGGGCTCGTGGGCCCAATTGAATAAAATATATTATAGTGTAGTATATAGTGTGGGCCTAAATGGACCGGAATAGGGTTTTAGGCCCAATAGTCTGATACAACCGAAATGGTAGCTGAGTCACTCGAGGCGACATTAGGCCTTCGAAAAGGCCATTGCGGTCTTGAATTATTACCAATACCTCGATAGGTAAATTACGAAAATACCCTTGGTGGGTAAAATTATTGTTATACCCTTAAAGGTAGTTTTAGCGTGATTATGTGTGAACCCTAACACACTTTATTTTTAACTCATTATTAATGGTATGGGGTTTGAAAAGTCGGAGAAGGCTGTGGTATATCTGATCGAAATACCACTGTAAAGCGGGAGTGCTAGGTACGTGTGTCTGTAATGACTTAATATTATGTTGGATGTACATAATGATTTATTGCCTTGTTACTAGAATGTTACATTCATTATGACATATATATATTGTGCATGGAACATGGGAATGATGATAAAAGGGAAGTGATAAGGTCACGTAGTGATCGGTGGCTCTGCCACATTTGATTATAAGGTCACATAGTGATCGGTGGGCTCGCCACAAATGATTTATGAGGTCACATGGTGATTGGTGGCTAAGCCACGGTGGATCTTAAGGTCACATAGTGATCATTGTTATAACCAGAGCATGACTGCCGAGACGGCGTGCGTGCGGATAGAGGGTTGATTGTATAAATCCCCATGGTGTGTTGGTTGGTACGGGTTAGCGTGTACTGAGGATGGAAAAACTAGGTTGGGTTGGGACATGTTGCATTCATTTATTTCTATGCCACATTGAGTGGGCTCGGCCCCAACATGCATTTGTGGGCTACTACGAGCCATTTATGTGTTTCTGGAATTTTACACACCGAGTCACGATGACTCACACCTTTGTTTAATTTTGCGGTAATCATTAGATCGTGGATCCGGGAGCCGAGGCGGACTTGTGGTGGCCATGCAATGTTTTCTCAGAAAACTCGTTTCTTTTATTTGGACTTATTTTTATTTGGGTTTTTTGTTATGTAATAAGGCCACTATAATTTTAATTTTGGTATTTTATTTGGTTTAGCTTTTAATTTGATTACTAGCTATTATTATTAAATGTTCAATACGGAATTTCTAAACCCTTAATAACCATTTTCCAAAATGTTAACAAAAGGATAACAAGCGAATATATATTTAAACTCAAAATTTTTAACAAACGCGGAGTTTTGAAACAACCCTTTTATGTGACATGTCAGATCCGGTTGTAATGTTTAGGCCGGGTTTGAGGTGTTACAATTATGGTATCGTGAGCCTAGGTTTAAAAACTTCGGTTGTAGGTTTGGGTTCAAAAATGTTTTCAAAGGATGGTTTGGAAAATGGTTTAGAAAAATATATATCTCTTTTCTGGAAGTATGGCACTCGAATCTTCGGCACCAATCCGTACTATAAGTTTCTTGATACTTTGCTTTGTTATATGTTGTATTTTTTGTATCTATTCTATGTGTTTGGTTTGGATGTGATGTTCGGATATAGAGTTGGTTGTGTATGAAATATTTGTCTTCTTTAATGGCTAGGTGTTTTTGAGTATGTGTAGGAGTTCTAAATTCTAGTTAAAAGTATATTAGTGTTATTAAGATCAGAGTGCGCAGCAAGAGTGTAGTGCTCTAGGTTAGGATGTAATACTGATAGTTAGTTGGAAATTTCGAGGACGAAATTTCTTTAAGGAGGGTAGATTTGTAACATCTCGAAATTGGGCCTAGTAGGATTGAGCCCAATGGGCCTTGAGCGTAGTAGCGTTTAAATTTTTGGAGAATAAGAGATTGGCTTAAATGCAAGTTGGACCTATTAGGTAAGTGATTTTAGAAGGTTAGAGGGCTTCTATGAAGTCTCGATATCAAACTTTGGCTTTGGGGAAATTTTGGTTTTAGGTGAAAAAAACCCTGGGAGTTGGTAGGTAGGCTTTAAGAATAAAATGTGGAGGAAAATGACACAAGTGCAGTGTGTGGTGTAGTTGTAACACCCTAGTTTAGGGGCTATGCATGTTGGGTATAATTCAAGTTCTAGTAGGTTTTGGGTATGCTCGGATGTGTTTTAGAGGTGTGGAGAATGCTCGGATTAAAGGGGGAGACTTTGGAAAATTTTGGATTTTTAGTGAAAAAAAAAGGGGAATCGGCTAAGGAGGCCTTAAGAATATTTTTCGGTATTTTTTTTGGACACAAATAAGGCTTGGCGAAGTGGCTTCCAGGCGCTACTTAAAAGCTTGGGGTATGGCGCCCAGCAAGGGCCTGGGTTCGAAGCTCGGTAGCAGCAAGGAACGTTTATTTTGGGGGGTTGGCGTTAAAAAGGAAGGGCCTGAGTTAAGGAGGGTTTAAAGGATTTTTTGTGGGCATAAGAGACATGAAAGTCGGGCTGGATGAGTGGCTTGGGGCGCCACTTAAGTGTCTTGGCAAAAGGCTCAAGTTCGAGCCATGAGGGAAGCACCTGGTGAGTTTTATTTTTGTTTTGGGCGCTAAGGCAAGGGTGAGCTAAGGAAGAAGGCTTTATAAATAAAAGGTGAGGGCCTTATGACATGAAAGTCTAATTGGGAGAGTTGGTCTAGGCGCTTAAGGGGGAGGCTGCGGCATGGGTCTTGGTTTCGAATCCCAGCAGCTGCAAATGTGTTTTTATTTTTGTCCTTTGCTGGCGTGAAATGGAGTTGGCCTGCACATGGCTCCTTGTTGCATTCGGCTGGAGGGAAATCGAGGGGCACATGGCTTCCTTGTTTTTTTTTTATTATTATTGATTGATAGGGATTTTAAATTGGGATAATGATTAGTTAATTTTGTTTGTGGAATTCGGCTGGATGTGGGATAAATCTTAGATTATTTTAGTTAGTTTGAACGGGTGTTGAAGGGATAAAATAGAGTAAAATGAGGGATTTGATTAATTCAAATATATTTGAATTTGTGGCCAGGAGTGATTTGGGGAAATGGCCATTTGGTGGGTGATAAGTGGGGGTGCCAAATGTCTTTGGCATTTTTGGTGTTTCGGCTAGCAAGTTGTAGTGTTCCTAAGCCGAATTTCTCAAGGCAAATTCTCTCATTTTCTACTATTTGAAATCGAAACCTTCACTTGCCGAAATTAGTCTTGTTTCTCTTAATTTTTATTAGTAGCCGAATGCTCCTTGGGTTCTCAACTTTTACTTCTTTTTGGCTTTCTTTTATTTCTTTTTCACCTTTAGCCAACCTTCCTCTCACCTCTAATCTTCCATGCCGATTTCTTCTTTTCTTGAAGCACATTTCTTTTGCTTCAACCCTCTAAGGCCCTAGCCGAATCTCCTCTACTCTTGATGTGCCGAAGTGCCCTTCTCCCTTTTGTTGTTCATTTTGGCCGAATCTAAGTGTGGTGTGGATTGCTTTTGGGTTTTGTTTTCAAGCGTTGGAGAAGGTAAATAGGTAAGACCGAATGCCTTATGGTCACTCCTCTGTTCTCTGTCGACATCTACAATGGGTAAGAGTTGGTTTTGGCTTTTGTTTGGAAAGGTGTTAATCTCTTGTTTTGGGTAATCGATTTCTTTATAGGGCCTTTGGATTTTGGTGGCGATCAAGTGAAGCAATCACCTTTGAGTGATCTTTTGGTAAGTGGTGGTAGAAAGTTTGAGGATGGTCTATTCTTTTAGTTTAAGGCTTATGAGACTAATTGTTTATGTTTTTTAGGGAGGCCGATTGTCGAAAAACCGTTTTACGTTCGGGATTTGGTAGGAAACCAAATCATTTGCGAGAGCGAAGGTTATCGAGGATCTTGGATTGATTCTTTGGTTAAGACTCGCAGTGTGTACATATATACACACTTCCTCGCTATATATATATGTATATGTATTGTGTGTTGTTTGGATCCATGTAAAGGGTGGATTAAATACCATGAAGGTATTAGGCAAGGGTCGTGTAAGTCCTCATTATGAGCTTGCTTGTGATGCTTTTGGTAAGCATGATGGATCTGGTATATGTGCTATAATGATGGGTTGATGATAAATCTTATGTATGTCATTAAACAAGCATGTGGGTATATGTCTGCTATAATGCATGTCATTGATTGTGTGGGTTAATGAGTGGAGGCAGACTATTAGTGTCGAGCGGACACCGTGTTTTGGTAACACTGCGTGACTACGGTCACCGAGGTTTGGTACCTCTGTGAGGTTTGGCACCTCATAGCGTCTCGTCCCTGTGGCTTAGCACCACCGTGGGTTGGCCCCACATGTGAGATATGGGATTGACGCCAGTGATTTGGTATCACACGATGGGTTGGCCCCATCACTTGATTCGTGACTTCGGTCACCAATGATTTGGTATCACATTTGTGTCTTTGGGACACCAAAGGGTTTGGCAAAGACATTGATGAATATCGTGACTTTGGGTCACCAAGTGGTTTGGCACCACCAGGTGGTTTGGTACCACACGGGGTAGAGAAAGGTGTTCGGATGGCTAGGTTGGGTGCATATTGAACTTTGTGCATGTTAAGCTTGTTTATAAATTATGCATGATGTTTTACTAACCCGAGGAAAAGGGTTACACACACTCGAGTCTTGGTGACTCACCTTTTCCTTAAACATTTTCAGTGTTGCATAAGAGTGGGACCGGGTTCGGAGAGGACAAGGTGGCCCATGCCAAGATGATGTTAATTATTTTATGCATTATTTTGATATAAGTATTTTGTACTAAGTATTGGTTGTAATAAGGGCCTTTCTATTGTTTTTGGTATTATTTTTAATTATGGTTTGATTACTTTAAATTTCTATGTGAAAAGGATTTTTAATTTTTACTTTTCCAAAGTATGACTAATAAAGTTTGTTAATTCAGACATTTTATAACTCCAAAGTTTTACTTATAATTTTTGATGGACATGGTTTTAAAGAAATTAATAGTTTTCGTGTTTTATCCTAAGGTTTAAAAGATTTTCCACCATCTCTCCGCAGTGACATAACCAGATTCGGTCGTAGTGAATGGGCCGAGTTTGGGGATGTTACAAATTGGTATCAGAGCCAGGTTCAAAACTCGGCTTTGAGGGTTTTGGGCCCGAAATAGTTTTCAAAATAGGTTTTTGAAATGTGGGCTTTTATGAAAAGGTTTCTAAGTTATTCTGGCATGGCACCTGTACCTCCGACCCGAAGTCCACCAAGTAAGTACTTCTAGCTTTTAAAGTGTTTTGTTATTGTGATTTATTATGGGCTTAGTTTGGGCTCGTAGATTAGTGCACTAGTATCTGATGAACCCTAGGACTAGTCTACTCAAACACGTGCATAAGACTTTAAGTTCCTAATAAACAAACCTGTGAAATAAGTCGCGAGTTAAGTGTGGCAACCTGTGTGCGCATGTCGAGGATTGGTATTCGGTGGGAGCTTGGTATTTAAGCAGTCCTAGCGACTCACCTCCTCTCCACTCGAATTCTACCTGGTGCGTAGCTACGGTTCACCTTAACCAAGAAGACTTGTTCATAGGCGAAACTAATTATTAAAACCCGAAAAGGATTAGCCTTACTGTTTTAAAATCTTTAGTTTTTAAAATTTCCAAAATTTACCCCTTTGGTTTTAAAACTCTAAATCTGATTTTGAAAGACATTTTCTCGATTTACCAAAATTACCAAAATGCCCCTAGTGGCAAAAGTACCAAAATACCCCTGTATCGTAAAATTACCGTACTACCCTCAACTTTTGATAAAATGATTTTTACTTTACAAAATACCAAAACTTCGAGTTTTCAAAATATCAAGATACTCTGATTTGTGGAAATTTACGAAAATACCCTTGGTTGATAAAAATTACCAAAATGCCCTTGGTTTCTAAATTTTCTCGACTTTTACTAAAATGTTGCTACTTTACAAAAATGCCGAAAACTTCTGGTTTACAAATATCAAGATATCCTGATTTGGAAAATTTACGAAAATGCCCTTAACGTCCCCAATTACTGAAATAACCCCGATTTCTGAAATTTTTGCAACACATCAGGTTTGGAAAAATAAATTTTCAAGATGACCCCTGAGATTTTGCAAATTTTGAAATATCTTTAAGTTGGAAAATTATTTTCAAAATTAACTCTGAGATATTACCGAAATACCTCTTTAGGAAAAATGACGAAATTACCCCTGGGTTGGGAATAAAACTCTGATTGATCGAAAGAACTACTCTCGGAACCTTCTTTCCATAAAATTTGCTCGTGGGTAAAACAAGTGGAACAAGAATTTCTAAAGCATAAAACTTTTAATCAGATTAGATCGCGACGATGGATATGAGTTCTAGGGGGTGTAGACTTAGAAATTGTGTCTAGAAGATATGATAGATCTTGGAGATCAGAGTGCGCAGCTATAGCGTAGTGTGGGGAATTAGGATGTACGACTGTTAGTTTAGCCAAGTAATTTCGGGGACGAAATTATTTTTAAGGAGGGTAGAATTGTAACACCCTAGTTTAGGGGCTATGCATGTTGGGTATAATTCAAGTTCTAGTAGGTTTTGGGTATGCTCGGATGTGTTTTAGAGGTGTGGAGAATGCTCGGATTAAAGGGGGAGACTTTGGAAAATTTTGGATTTTTAATGAAAAAAAAAGGGGAATCGGGCTAAGGAGGCCTTAAGAATATTTTTCGGTATTTTTTTGGACACAAGAAAAGGCTTGGCGAAGTGGCTTCCAGGCGCTACTTAAAGGCTTGGGGTATGGCGCCCAGCAAGGGTCCTGGTCCGGCTCAGCTGCAGAAGAAGTGACGCTTATTTTTTGGGGTGGCGTTAAAAGGAAGGGCCTGAGTTAAGGAGGGTTTAAAGGATTTTTTGTAGGCATAAGAGACATGAAAGTCGGGCTGGAGGAGTGGCTTGGGGCGCCACTTAAGTGTCTTGGCAAAGGGGCTCAAGTTCGAGCCATGAGGGAAGCACCTGGTAAGTTTTATTTTTGTTTTGGGCGCTAAGGCAAGGGTGAGCTAAGGAAGAAGGCTTTATAAATAAAAGGTGAGGGCCTTATGACATGAAAGTCTAATTGGGAGAGTTGGTCCGGGCGCTTAAGGGGAGGTCATGGGCATGGGTCTTGGTTTCAATCCCAAAGAAATGCAAATGTGTTTTTATTTTTGTCCTTTGCTGGCGTGAAATGGAGTTGGCCTGCACATGGTTCCTTGTTGCATTCGGCTGGAGGGAAATTGAGGGGCACATGGCTTCCTTGTTTTTTTTTTATTATTATTGATTGATAGGGATTTTAAATTGGGATAATGATTAGTTAATTTTGTTTATGGAATTCGGCTGGATGTGGGATAAATCTTAGATTATTTTAGTTAGTTTGAATGGGTGTTGAAGGGATAAAATAGAGTAAAATGAGGGATTTGATTAATTCAAATATATTTGAATTTGTGGCCAGGAGTGATTTAGGGAAATGGCCGGCTTTGGTGGGTGATAAGTGGGGGTGCCAAATGTCTTTGGCATTTTTGGTGTTTCAGCCAGCAAGTTGTAGTGTTCCTAAGCCAAATTTCTCAAGGCAAATTCTCTCATTTTCTACTATTTGAAATCGAAACCTTCACTTGCCGAAATTAGTCTTGTTTCTCTTAATTTTTATTAATAGCCGAATGCTCCTTGGGTTCTCAACTTTTACTTCTTTTTGGCTTTCTTTTATTTCTTTTTCACCTTTGGCCGAACCTTCCTCTCTCCTCTAATCTTCCATGTCGATTTCTTCTTTTCTTGAAGCACATTTCTTTTGGTTCAACCTCAAAGGCCCTAGCTGAATCTCCTCTACTCTTGATGTGCCGAAGTGCCCTTCTCATTTTTGTTGTTCATTTTGGCCGAATCTAAGTGTGGTGTGGATTGCTTTTGGGTTTTGTTTTCAAGCGTTGGAGAAGGTAAATAGGTAAGGCCGAATGCCTTATGGTCAGTCCTCTATTCTCTGTCGACATCTACAATGGGTAAGAGTTGGTTTTGGCTTTTGTTTGGAAAGGTGTTAATCTCTTGTTTTGGGTAATCGATTTCTTTATAGGGCCTTTGGATTTTGGTGGCGATCAAGTGAAGCAATCACCTTTGAGTGATCTTTTGGTAAGTGCTGGTAAGAAGCTGGAGGATGGTCTATTCTTTTAGTTTAAGGCTTATGAGACTAATTGTTTATGTTTTAGGGGGAGGCTGATTGTCAGAAAATCGTTGTCTGGTTCGGGATTTGGTAGGAAACCAAATCATTTGCGAGGAGCGAAGGTTTCGAGGATCTTGGATTGATTCTTTGGTTAAGACCTGCAGGTGTGTACATATACACACTTCCCTGCTATATATATGTATGTATATGTATTGTGTGTTGTTTGGATCCATGTAAAAGGTGGATTAAATACCATGAAGGTATTAGGCAAGGGGTCGTAAGTCCTCATTATGAGCTTGCTTGTGATGCTTTTAGTAAGCATGATGGATCTGGTATATGTGCTATAATGATGGGTTGATGATAAATCTTATGTATGTCATTAAACAAGCATGTGGGTATATGTCTGCTATAATGCATGTCATTGATTGTGTGGGTTAATGAGTGGAGGGGGCAGTACTATTAGTGTCGACGGACACCAGTGTTTTGGTAACACACTGTGACTACGGTCACCAGAGGTTTGGTACCTCCAGAGGTTTGGCACCTCATAGCGTCTCGTCCCTGTGGCTTAGCACCACCGTGGGTTGGCCCCACATGTGAGATATGGGATTGACGCCAGTGATTTGGTATCACACGATGGGTTGGCCCCATCACTTGATTCGTGACTTCGGTCACCAGTGATTTGGTATCACATTTGTGTCTTTGGGACACCAGTGGTTTGGCAGCACATTGATGAATATCGTGACTTTGGGTCACCAGTGGTTTGGCACCACCAAAGGTGGTTTGGTACCACACGGGTAGTAGAAAGGTGTTCGGATGGCTAGGTTGGGTGCATATTGAACTTTGTGCATTTTAAGCTTGTTTATAAATTATGCATGATGTTTTACTAACCCGAGGAAAAAGGGTTACACACTGAGTCTTGGTGACTCACCTTTTTCCTTAAACATTTTCAGGTGTTGCATAAGAGCTGGACCGGGTTCGAGAGGACAAGGTGGCCCATGCCAAGATGATGTTAATTATTTTATGCATTATTTTGATATAAGTATTTTGTACTAAGTATTGGTTGTAATAAGGGCCTTTCTATTGTTTTTGGTATTATTTTTAATTATGGTTTGATTACTTTAAATTTCTATGTGAAAAGGATTTTTAATTTTTACTTTTCCAAAGTATGACTAATAAAGTTTGTTAATTCAGACATTTTATAACTCCAAAGTTTTACTTATAATTTTTGATGGACATGGTTTTAAAGAAATTAATAGTTTTCGTGTTTTATCCTAAGGTTTAAAAGATTTTCCACCATCTCTCCGCAGTGACATAACCAGATTCGGTCGTAGTGAATGGGCCGAGTTTGGGGATGTTACAAATTGGTATCAAAGCCAGGTTCAAAACTCGACTTTGAGGGTTTTGGGCCCGAAATAGTTTTCAAAATAGGTTTTTGAAATGTGGGCTTTTATGAAAAGGTTTCTAAGTTATTCTGGCATGGCACCTGTACCTCCGACCCGAAGTCCACCAGGTAAGTACTTCTAGCTTTTAAAGTGTTTTGTTATTGTGATTTATTATGGGCTTAGTTTGGGCTCGTAGATTAGTGCACTAGTATCTGATGAACCCTAGGACTAGTCTACTCAAACACGTGCATAAGACTTTAAGTTCCTAATAAACAAACCTGTGAAATAAGTCGCCGAGTTAAGGTGTGGCAACCTGTGTGTGCATGTCGAGGATTGGTATTCGGTGGGAGCTTGGTATTTAAGCAGTCCTAGCGACTCACCTCCTCTCCACTCGAATTCTACTTGGTGCGTAGCTACGGTTCACCTTAACCAAGAAGACCTGTTCATAGGCGAAACTAATTATTAAAACCCGAAAAGGATTAGCCTTCTCGCTTTTAAAATCTTTAGTTTTTAAATTTCCAAAATTTACCCCTTTGGTTTTAAAACTCTAAATCTAATTTTGAAAGACATTTTCTCGATTTACCAAAATTACCAAAATGTGGGCCTAAATGGACCGGAATAGGGTTTTAGGCCCAATAGTCTGATACAACCAAAATGGTAGCTGAGTCACTCGAGGCGACATTAGGCCTTCGAAAAGGCCATTGCAGGTGCAAAATTACTCAAATACCTCTCGATAGGTAAATTACGAAAAATACCCTTGGTGGGTAAAATTACAAGTTATACCCTTAAAGGTAGTTTTAGCGTGATTGTGTGTGTACCCTAACACACTTTATTTTTAATCAGTATTATTAATGGTTTGTCTGAAAAAATGGAGAAGGCTATGTATACAATCAAATACCCTCATGGGTAAGGCAAGGAGTGCTAGGTACGTGTCTCAGAATGACTTAATATTAAGTTGGATGTACATAATGATTTATTGCCTTGTTACTAGAATGTTACATTCATTATGACATATATACATTGTGCATAGAACATGGGAATGATGATAAAGGGGAGTGATAAGGTCACGTAGTGATCGGTGGCTCTGCCACATTTGATTATAAGGTCACATAGTGATCGGTGGCTCTGCCACAAATGATTTATGAGGTCACATGGTGATTGGTGGCTAAGCCACGCGGATCTTAAGGTCACATAGTGATCATTGTTATAACCAAGAGCATGACCGCCGAGATGGCGTGTAGCAGAGATAGAGGTTGATTGTAGAAATCCCCATGGTGTGTTGGTTGGTACGGGTTGGCGTGTACAGATGGAAAAACTAGGTTGGGTTGGGACATGTTGCATTCATTTATTTCTATGCCACATTGAGTGGGCTCAGTGCCCAACATGCATTTGTGGGCTACGAGCCATTTATGTGTTTCGGGAATTTACACACGAGTCACGATGACTCACCCTTTGTTTAATTTTGCAGTAATCATTAGATCGTGGATCCGGGAGCCGAGGCGGACTTGTGGTGGCCATGCAATGTTTTCTCGTAAACTCGTTTCTTTTATTTGGACTTATTTTTATTTGGGTTTTTTGTTATGTAATAAGGCCACTATAACTTTAATTTTGGTATTTTGTTTGGTTTAGCTTTTAATTTGATTACTGGCTATTATTAATAAATGTTCAATATGGGAATTTCCTAAACCCTTAATAACCATTTTCCAAAATGTTAACAAAAGGATAACAAGCGAATATATATCTAAACTCGAAATTTTTAACAAACGCGCAGTTTTGAAACAACCCTTTTATGTGACATGCCAAATCCGGTTGTAATGTTTAGGCAGGGTTTGGGGTGTTACGATTATGGTATCAGAGCCTAGGTTCAAAAACTCGGCTATAGGTTTGGGTTCAAAAATGTTTTCAAAGGATGGTTTGGAAAATGGTTTAGAAAAATATATATCTCTTTTCTGGAAGTATGGCACTCGAGTCTTTGGCACCAATTCGCACTATAAGTTTCTTGATACTTTGCTTTGTTATATGTTGTATTTTTGGTATCTATTCTATGTGTTTGGTTTGGATGTGATGTTCGGATATAGAGTTGGTTGTGTATGAAATATTAGTCTTCTTTAATGGCTAGGTGTTTTTGAGTATGTGTAGGAGTTCTAAATTCTAGTTAAAAGTATATTAGTGTTATTAAGATCAGAGTGCCCAGCAAGAGTGTAGTGCTGTAGGTTAGGATGTAATACTGATAGTTAGTTGGAAATTTCGAGGACGAAATTTCTTTAAGGAGGGTAGATTTGTAACATCTCGAAATTGGGCCTAGTAGGATTGAGCCCAATGGGCCTTGAGCGTAGTAGCGTTTAAATTTTTAGAGAATAAGAGATTGGCTTAAATGCAAGTTGGACCTATTAGATAAGTGATTTTGGAAGGTTAGAGGGCTTCTATGAAGTCCTGATATCAAAATTTGGCTTTGGGGAAATTTTGGTTTTAGGTGAAAAAAACCCTGGGAGTTGGTAAGTAGGCTTTAAGAATAAAATGTGGAGGAAAATGAGACAAGTGCAGTATGTGGTATAGTGGCAAAGTGACGCCACATAAGAGACAAGGGGGTGACGCCACAAGGAAGGAAGGAGGTCCAAGGTTCAAGTCTTGGCTTTTGCATTTTGGTTTTCTTTTTACACGGACCTTAGAAGTTGGCTATAGATTCATAGTTTATTGCGCATGGTTTTAAACACAAGAGGAGCTTGTGGCCAAGTGGTTAGCGGCGTGGATTATGTGACAAGGGAGCCTGGGTTCGAATCTCATGAAAAGCAAGGGAGTATTTATTTTGCGGATTGGACGGCAAGAGTTTCAGTTGAATTTAAACTCTAGTGACGAAGGGATCTGTAATATCCCGGATTTATGGCTTATGCATTTGTGCTTAAATATATGTGAAGGCATGCTTTTGTGTGTTATGAATGTGTTGTATGAATTTTGTGAACTTTAAGAAATAGGAGAGTGCTTTGGAAATTATAATATTTTAAGAGGGAGCTAGGCAGAGGAGGCCTTAAAAGAAATTGTAGGTGAAATATAACACAAAAATGGGCTTGGAAAAGTGGCAAGGAGGCGCCACTTAAAGCCCAGTAAGTGACGCCACAAGGAGTGTCAGGGAGGCCTAGGTTCGAGCTACAAGGGAAGCAAAATAAAGGTTTTATTTTGCAGTAGAGATGAGTAGCAAGGGATGGCACTAAGGCTAAATTTTAGGAGCTTTAATCCTTTTATTTTTTTTAAGAGATAAATGGTGATAATTAATTAAGATAAGGGATAAATGTTGGATTGTTTTTATTAATTTGAATAAGGTGATAATTGAGAGATAAAGTTATCAGAATAGGGAGAGTTGGCCGAATAGGGGGCTCTAGGTAGAGTAATTTCGGCAAAAAGGGGAAAAGGGTGGCCATTCTTTTCTTCCCTTTTTCCTTCTGTCGAATTCTCTAGCAATATTTCTCTTCTCTTTTATTTTGCCAAAGCCGAAAACTTCTTCTCCCTAATCCACCTGAAACACCCCAAACCCGGCCCACAAGCCCTAACCGGATCTGGTATGTCACTGCGGACACATAGTCACTCATCAACCACGATATGGCACATAGTCGATATCAACCACGATGAGGCACACAACCACTCATCAAGCCACGCGAACTAAATCGCAATTAATCCACAACGTGACCTCGACAACGCCAATCCACGATGTAGCTCAAGGCTAACATCAAACCACGTGATCAAAGTACACCCGCATCTTCTTTCATATCATATCCCTCCCATGCTCATGCAACATGTAATAGTGACATAATAAATGGATACGATATTTCGAATCCTCAAAACTAAGCTTGTCTTTATTTAAAACTTATACATTTAAATTTAAGAAGGATATTTGGTAATTTCGGTCAAATTAAAATACGTTAGGGCACAATTTCTCAAAATTCTAAATACAGAATATTGCCTTTACTTTTAAAAATCCTTTTCTCGAGATACCAAAATGTCATATTCAGTGAGTTGGAACACAGCATTTTTAAATTCCCGAGAATAAGCTTTTATTTAATCCAAATATTTTGGTTTAAAAATAATTGGTTCTTTTGACTCGATGAGAAAAATCGAAACCCAGTAAGTTAGGGTACGACTTCTTTCGGATCTTTGAACGCAAAATGTTTGTTATTTTCAAAACGAAAATTGTAATGCATCGAATAAAATGTGGCATAATCGTAGTAAAATGGGACACAATTTATAGTATACATGCATAATAGAGTAAAAACGAGGGAAACAATATAAGTAACAATAATAAAAACAAAAATAAATAAGAACTAAAACAAATAATTTATGTAAAAAAAATTGGTAAAAAATGATAAAATAAAAAAAAGCTAATAATAAATCAATAATAATAGTAATAATAGTGGAAGTAATAATAAAATAATAATAATAATAAATACTAATAAATATAATAATAATAGTAGTAGTAAAAAAATAATATTAGCAATAATCAAAATAATAGTAATAGTAATAATAACAATAACAATATCTATAGTAGTAGTAATAATAATAATATTATTATTATTAAAATTAATAATAATAATAATAATAATATATCCAAAATCACAAAAGAAATAAAAAAAAAAGGACGAAATTGAACCTAAAACCAAAGTCTGGGGCAAATCTGAAAATAGATAAAGAGGTAAGGACTGGATCGAGTACGCGAATAACATGGAGGGACCGAAAGGGAAAATATCCCTGCCCTCTAAAACGGCATCGTTCGAGTAAGAGCCCAATTGGAATCACGGTAAATTATGGGGCCAAATTCAAAAAATAAAAAAAAAACTAAATTAAAACAAGTAAAAATGCGGAAGGGCCTACAAAGACAATTATCCCACCAAAGGGAAAACGCGCGATCCTATCTTGGTCGAGTCGCGCAGATACGACCTAAGGTAAAACGACGCCTTTTGGTGTTTGTGCATTGGCCCAAAATGGCGCCCGCTTTGTAGGGCCTATTTAAGTTAAAAATTTTCAACAAAAATTCATTTTCACCACCTTTAAAAAAACGAAACCGCTTCCCCTTTTCTCTCAACCCTCTGCCGAGGCTCGAGTCCGGCGAGAACTCCGGTGCACAGCACGTGCGTCGAGCCCAAGAAATGTTTTTTTTCTCTCTTTTTTTTATACTGTTTTTTAGACTTTTGTTTTATATTCACAAACTGTTTCAAAGAAAAAAAAGAAAAGAAAGGAAAAAAATGAAAAAAGAAGATGAACCAAAACCTTTCTGTTTTTACGTTCTTTCTATTGATATTTTGTGTGTAAAAATATCCAGGGGCTACAACGATTATTAGTTCGACTTTATAAAGCCGAAATCCAAAATAAAAATGAAAAATACATCGTTTTTTCCCTTTTTTTTGTATTGCTATGTTGTCTGTTTGTTTATTCTGTTCACAGGTACAGAGGTGACATGGCACGCGGTGGTACGTGGAGGAGTACAAAGGCCGTACGGAGGAGCTGACGTGGCGTAGAGAGGCATTGGGGCTGTTGCAGCGCACAACGATGGCTAAGGTTTCTGTTTGTTCTAATTTTTTGGGCTAATCAGGCCAATTTTTGAATTGGGCTTGTATTGGTTTTTGTTTATTTTGGACTGTTATTGGACTTGGTTTATTTTTATTTTTTCGTTTTAATTTAGTTAATGGGCCCCGAGCATAAATTGGGTCCTAAAATGATGACATGGTTCAAGATAGTTAAAGCAAAAGGTAAAGTCTTATTCATTTTGTGGAAACTACGCAACGGAAAAGGTCTTTGCTGTTGTTGGTTTAGTCCCAAAGGAATAAAGAAAGACAACTAAAGAAGGAACACATATAAAAAGATATTCACATTAATGTTACTAGGGAGAACAACATAAATGGGAGAAACAAAGATCATACCGAGCAAGGGAAAATTTGCAATCGGTAGATTAAAAAGAAAAAACATAAGACTCAAGTACCAAAAGTACCTAAATTTACTCAAGTAACAAGTTTACCAACCTAGTTACATACCGTAAGACTCAACATACAAAATAACAACGAAATGACTTTCGAGTTGAGCTGGAGAAAATGAATGCTTGACCATGTATTTACTAAAGCTCCCATCCGAGACCTACGCACAAAAATAAACATAACTATTCGCTGAGTAATATATACTCAAAAATACTAACATAATTTAATTTAAATTATAAAATTGAATAAACAAATAAGTAAGAAGATTAAATATATTATTAACATGCATGAAATTAAATTTTTAACATAGTCTAATTTCTAGCAACTTGTTTCAAGAAATCGAATTTCTCGATTTCAATTGAAGTAATTTGCTTCAATTTGATCCTCGATTTCAATTCTAATCTCACCTAAGCTAATCCAAGTTCTAGTTATCGCTCTCTCTACCCTCGTATTTCTCTTACCCGACTTTCTAAACTTGTATTTTCTTTTCTTCCACTTAATCACGTGATTTTTTTATTCTTTTCTTTTTCCTACTTCTAGTCCGACTTTGAGGTGTGACAGCTTTCTAAATATATTTAAAGAGAAAACCAACTTGCTTACCTTTCATATATTTTCGAAATAATTGATCTCAAAAAATTGGATCCCTATATCAAAACATTAAAATAACAATATTCATTTAATATGAATTAAAAAAACAATTTTACAATGATAATATAATTTTTCAATATTCCTTACCTGGTTTTATTGTTTTTTGCATAATTGATTAAACCTTCAAATAAATGAAGATACAGTTCTGGCAGTAGCGTGCTCAACTCCTTCTCAATGTTAATGATGCTAATCTATAAAATAAACAATTTAAGTAAAAGTTAATAACAAAAGTAAATAAAATATCATAATAAAAAATGTTGAAATCTTACATTTTGTGCTACATTTTCGTTGTAATGACGGTAAACATTAGAGCAGTACCGTACTACACAGGCATAGCTGGTTGGATGTCTAAATTATGTTTTCTTGTATATAGAGTTAAACACTGGATGACTTTTCACCGCCAACTCCCAGTTATATGAATACTTCTTTCGCAATGAGTATAGGGAATTATCAAGAAGATGCCACTTAATCTCTCCACGCTTTATCATGTGATCCAGATTTATAATAAAATGAAACTTATCAACAGATCTCCAAAATAAAGGCGCATCCAAAGAGAAACGCGGACTCAAGTATTTCCTACCCATTTGGACATAGGCAAATAAGTAAATAAAAAATTATGAAATTAATGAAGTAAACCATATGAGTTGTCGAACTCTAAAATAAATATATGAAAGATAACTTACAACTTTTGAGAATCGAGCTGGGTAAGAAAACATGATAGCTCATTTGGCATATTGAAATTCGATAATTTTGGATAATATCTTCGAATGGCGATTGACGATGCCGTTCAAAGAAATATTTTAACCCATTAATATCACCTTCCATTGGTTGGTCGATGCATTTAAATTGGGTAAAAACTTTACCCTCCCACTCGAAATTAGTGATGAATATAGACTTTGCTTGGGCTTTGCGTGTAAATGCTCTTATTACTCTTAGCCCATATACAAGCCACATCCTTTAAGATCTTACTGAAATCCTCACTAATGTAATTGAACCATTCACACGATTTCTAAGCACTACTTTCCCACATATTCATCTTTTCTTTAAAATATGTTAGAATATTTTTAGAATATTCTAGTGCAACCACCATTTATCTTGATACCGCATAAAGATGATGGCAACTTAATATCCAAATATCGTGATGCTCTACTAAATGTGTGTATAATTCTAAAGCTTTGTCTTCTTCTTCAAACGACAAGAAAGTGGAGCTAATTTCTTTTCCCGAAATCTTTAGCATTCCATAATACACAATGTCATCCTGGTTTATAATAGCACAACTGTTCCGACATAGTCACGCAAACCAAAAATAAATATTAAATTAACAAAAGAGACATGATTAAATGAAGAATTAACTGGATCAAAGCAAGATTGTCGCAATCTTATGCTAATACTATTATTTATGTAAGTTTTGACTTCTAACTTTAGAAAATGTTTAAATATTTTTAAGTCATAATTAAATTAAATATTTTAAAGGCTTGATAAAAACATATTTAAAGGATTAACGGAAAATATAAAAATATGCATGGATTTTAAAAAACATATATATACATGCAATAATGATGAATTGGCAATGTATTAAGAATATCATACAAATTTTGTATCAATAAAAATATGCATGCAATGGGTGCAAAAGGCATCGATTCTAATTTGATTTCCATTAGAGAACTTTTCTAAAGGGCAAAATTCTTTACATGACTTATCTGGGTAACCACTAAAGGTTCGGCATTCTACTTAGGGTAGGCTCTTAGGGTTTATTATATGTGGTTTGGTTCTAAAGAGAGGGTACCCGAACTAGCAGATTCCTCAATCCTCACCCATTATAGGCTTGTATGGATCGAGTTCAGTTCAGGGGAACACGTTTCCCTATGGCCATGCGGAGGTGAAAACCTCACGAAGCACATAGGTACAGATGTGTTCCGGAAGCAGTCCACTAGCCCATGCGGAGGTGAAAACCTCACGAAAGCTTAGTTTCTCACTCCCACTTAAAGGTGCGACCACAATAGTCATGCAATGCAATGCCAAAACACTTCATGAAACTTGACATTATAGCACAAACAAATATGTTAAAACGCGGCGTGTGAAAACAATTTTCTAAATTTTCAATTGAAAGGAAAAAAATTAATCAATTTATGGCCTGACTCTCAACCATTCCCCAGTGGAGTCGCCAAGTCATTTAAACCATTTTTATCGAGTTTTGAAAAATAGGAACCGACTTTAAAAAACAGGGAGTCGCCATCGATCCTTTTTGTTTAGGTGTGATCAGGTCATCTATAAAAATATTTTTAGTCTGCGAAACTAAAAAGCGAGTTCGGGAGTCAGTTACGTGCAAGGAAGGGTTAGCACCCTTGCAACGCCCAAAATTGGTACCAAAATTGATTAACGTTGTCCTAATATCGAAAACTTGAAATGTTTAGGGTAACAAAAATTTGAAAGAAAACTAAACCGGAATTGAATCACAAGATGATCTCGTTTCAAAGGGATAAAAGTACTATACCCAACACGTTAGGATATAACGCTTTTATGCTCTGACACTGAGATCATCTTTGACCTTCAAAACATGTAAAAAAAAAGGGTGTTTGGATATTTAGTTGAACGAAAAATCGAAACCCAACACGTTAGGGTGTAATTTTCCCTACTTCTAAACACACAAGCATTGCCTCGTTTTTTTTTTTTTTTGAAAAATATAAAATCTTTAGACTGATTCAATATATGCTTTTAACAAAAGAAAACCATTAGAAAGAATTCAAACACATCTAAAACTCGAAAATATTTAGGTGAAAATTTTGGGAAGAAAATTAATTAAGTCGGAATTGAATCTCAAGATTAACTCATTTTAAAGGGATAAAAGCATCATACCCAACACGTTAGGATATAACGCTTTTATACTCTAACACCGAGGTCATCTTTGATTTTCAAAAACACGTAAAGAGGGTATTTGATTATTTAGTGGAACGGAAAATCGACACCCAACACGTTAGGATGTAATTTCCCGTACTTCTAAATACACAAACATTGTCTCGCTTTCCAAAAGCGCAATCTTAAAATTGGTTCAATGCACACTTTTGACGAAAGAAAACATTTAGAAAGGATTTGAATACATTTAAGTTTAAAATAAATAATAAAGACTATGATAAAAATAAGAAATTACTAAGATAATAAAACATCAAAATAATGATAGCAATATCAACATTGATTAGAAGTAATAATAATATTAGAAATAATACTCGTAATAACATTCTAAAATATCATCCATAATAATAACAATATTAATTTAATGGTAAATGACAATAAGAGGGGACTAAGTTAAAAAGCATTCAAACAATCGAGTTAAAACAGCTAATACTCAAACAAGCAGAACGCAGTGTATAAATTGGACTAAATTGGGAGTATGCATGAATTACAGAGGCTCATTAAACAATAAATACAAGCATAACGGGATTAATTAAAAAACAATATAAGGATATAAGGGCTCAAATCCTCCATTAATTGAAGAAACACGTGGATCTCATGGGCCAAATCGGGTCGGTCACCGGTTTAGGTCAAGACGGTGTCGCTTTGAAGGCTATCATTAAAAGCCTAAACGGCACCATTTCACTAATGAGTTTACAAAACCGATTAAAAGGACTTAATACTTCATTTACCCTTCCTCCTTTCTAAAAAAAAAAAAAAAACCCTAAGCCCCCTATTTTACTCGTCTTTGTTCCCGCCGCAACGCCATGGCGGTCGACGATTAGTGGCCGAATCGAGACCCTACGACCACGCGCCTCTCGAATCCGACTGCATGCTTCGTGTCCATGCCTCGACGAATCGCTTTGCTCGATCAAAGACAAAGAAAGCAACTCGACGGTCTTTACCGAGGTAAACCCTTCTCTTCTCCCCTTTTTTTTTTTAAAAATATCTAGACAAAGAAATGCTTGAAACACGAAAAGAATCGGTTCAAAAATGAAAAATGAGTAGTCGAAAAGAAACCTTTTTGTTTCGATTTCTTGATATATTCTCATGCATGCGTAAAAAAATACAATGATGGCCTTTTCTTTTATAGCCGATCCAAAAAAATAAAAATACAAGTTTTTTCTTTTATTCCTTTTTCTATTCTCAGATTTGTCTTTTTTTTGTCATTTTTTCATTCGCTTTGCAGTACAGATGTGGCCAAGGTGCGGGGGTCGTCACGACTGACGATGCTGTTGGAGGCAGCGACGTCGCGCGTCTTGGTGAAGGCCTACGCGCGTGGCGGAGCGCATATTGGCTCGTGTGGGTCATTGAAACGACGCCGAAGGGCGTGTGTGAGGGGACGCGTAGCCCAACCCCGTAAGGTCCTAGGGTTTCATTTCATCAAAACAAATTGGGCTCTCGGGCCACTTTCGGGGTTTGGGCCATTGTAGTTGGGTCTAATATTTGATTTGGGTTTTTAATCGGGTAGTGTTTTAGGCATTTGGGCTTTAAGTCCGGGTTTGTAAAAGAGACTGACTATTTTATTATGGTTTTATATTATTTTTTGTGTTTTTGGTTTCTCTTTTGTCAATGAATGGGCTCGCATATTTGGGCTCCTACATCTGCTTTTCTGTAGATGAAATTATTGCTTTGAACTTGGAGGACATAACAGCAATGCTCTTATCTTAATATTCCTCTCTTTAGTTGAAATGAAAGTTTTTATTAACTTAATTTTGATTTTAGTGGATTGTTAAATTTGCAAAAAGATCATGAAATGGAGGCGAGAGTAGCAGGATCAAGTTGCGGGGGCCTTCCATGCTTCTAATCGGATATAACACACAAAGATAAAAGTTTAGCCATATACATACTCATGCGACTGCGCCTGTGTGTTGGCATCACACTTTATCGTGGAATCAAGAGCAAACGATTTGGGAAGGTGTGTAAACCCTTTACTTGGAAACATGGTGACATATTCCTTATGTGTCTCTCCTCTTCGCAAATTTTGTATGTTTCTATTGTTAAATTATTTTTGTTTTTTGTTTTTTTTTTTTTTGTTCCCTACTATTAAACTTTCTTGCAATTGTTTTTGTTGAATCATGATTATTATGGGTCGTAGAAGTTAGGGTGGCTAATAAATTTTCCATCCCGACCCTTTTTGATCCTTCATACCAAGCAAAGCCTAAGCCTCCCGGAATTCTAGTCTTACTGATTATGAGCCCATCTTTTCCATTCAAGTCGGTAAACTCTTTTTAATTTCCTTGTAGGAAGATTTAAGAGAAAAAGAAAACGTTATCTTCAACATTTTTGTATGCATTCAAATATATCAGTCTATATACAAACGAGTCTAATCAAGAGCCAAGGGACTCCATTATTCCTTTTCTTTGTCTTTTTAACTACCATTCAACTCATTAAAGTCAGAATTCAAATGTTTGCTCTTTGCCTTGTCACTCTGTATTTAAAAGTTCATTCGATATTGGTATCATAGCAGAACTTTGATGCTTAAATCCAAAAATTGTTGAAAGCCTAAGTATGTCATAGCATATGTGAAGAGGAATCAGTAAAAGATTTGCTTGAATTACAAGTGATCATACTTTTTGTTTTTTGTTTGCACATTTGGAAAGGGCATTATATAGCTTAGATATTGTGTAGCTTTACAAGTTGTATATGTAATGGATTCCGATAAGCACAAAGATGGGGGAAAGCTTAATATATTTTCTAGGAAAGACAAGTATGTATTTATGTATGTATTATTATTTTTTGGGGAGAATAACTTGGAAGTGAAATCATTCGCTTTTTCAGTCATCGTACATTTTGAAGCAAGACAGTTTTGCCCCCATCATATAGGTCCTTTCTCAATAAACATGGTGGAAAGGATCTTGTCATCTTGCAAGGTGTAAAAGAGATTGCCAGTGGTCTTCCATTCACTAATTTGGAAGCAATAGAGAAACTTTACAAGGCATCGAGAGTAGATGTTAAGTTAGATCCAAACATGAAAATCCCTTGCTCGGTACAATCTTTGTTTCTCTCATTTATGTTGTTCCGCTTTAGGAACATTAATGTGTATATCTTTTTGTATGTGTTCCTTCTTTAGTTGCCTCTCTTTCTTCCTTTGGGACTAAACCAACAACAAAGAAAGTCCTTTCCCCTGCTGTGAGCTTCCACTAAATGAATAAGACTTTACCTTTGTGCTTTAATTATCTTGAACCATGTCTTGAGTAAGATCGCTAGAGAGACGGTGTGCTTTTTCCATACAGACGAGATGGAGGCCTATAATGTCATCATGAATATTAAGTTAGGTGCTTATTGTTGGAACGCCGTAACCCCATGGCGCATCGAATAAAAATTAGATCCGCGATCCAAATCGTGAATCCATGTATGAGGAACGAATCGGGGTGAAATAAAGGTTTCAAATTACCAAAACTTAAATCGAGTAGACGGCGACGCCTTGGCAACAACAGCTTTGATCTCTTCATCGAATCAAGCCACAACCTTTTCCGATGTCGGCCTCTACGTGATCCACCCGTTTGACTATGAATCGGAAGAAATCTCCAAAACTATTTTGGAGGTTTATTTGCTTGATTTGGTACGCTAGACCTAACAAGCAATCTGTTAGGGTTTTCATTAAGCTTTGTCTCTTTTAAATACCTTTTATATCGGGTATCCTTTTAATTGGGCCTTTTATAATGGGTATCTTTTTCATTGGGCCCATTATTTGGTATCCTTTTAATACCCTTTTATAATTGGTATCTCTTGAATGTTAAATAAATACAATAAAGCTTTTTAATCGAAAATTATAATTACATTAATTATATCCAAAATTATAATTACATCAATTATAATAAGGATTTCTATAAACTATATTTATTTAAATTTATATATGAATCAAATTCATATATTAATAGAATTATGTTGTCATTATGTGTACAACATCCTTGTACATATAATATGTTCAATATTTGATTGCCCAATTAAATTAATTCTTTAATTAATTTAATTCATGTGACAACCAAAAAAACAATACCAATTATGTTTTATTCCGTTCATTTAAACCATAGGGTGTGACCACAGAGGTTCTTGCAACGTTAGCGATAATAATAGAACGATTCTAATGTCACAAACAATGAGTGGCATCTAGCAATGCATCATTGCTACCTAAGTTACAAGAAGTCATGATTCCACATAACTTTTTGTGATTAACCTTTCATGCATTAATCCTTAAGTCCTTTATCTCCTGAATGGACACAAGTCATGGAATAGTCACACTTGTATAGTCCATCCCATGTTTCTTGATATCTTGAGTAGACTATGATATACAAATTAGTATGACATCTCATGTCAACTTATTTGAGCATGGCCATGCATTTCTAGTCTCACTCAATCAAGTGGCCTAAGATATTACTCCCATTATGTAGGAGGGACTTATCCTATATTGATCAACCATATCCTCTACATAGATTGTGGTATATCCAACATCGCCCTTTATAGAACAACCGATTCACGATTATGCGTTTGGATCAGATCAAAATATACGACTCACGATGTTGAGATTAATAATTATCTCAAGTCTGAGGATCATATACATATTAATCACTATGAGTAATGTTGTGACAATTACATAATAATCCAATAAACATACTCATAACGGGTCAATCCAATATGTTGTTCTCTAACACACATATTCATGCATTGATTTTGACAATCCACATCAATGACAACCCTTTATCATCAATCAACTACATGTTAGTCTTAATGCATTACTGTTGTCCTAGTCAACAATAATACTCGACTAAGGATCTTTTAAAAATAATCATATTATTCTCAGGACATTATTATAAAACAGTTTATTTGTATACACAGATAGAAAAACTGAAATAATAATGACAACGCTTTATATTAAAAAATATGGTAAATAAAGTATGTTATTACAACCATCTCATGATTAATCTTTGGGCATACTCTTACACTTATTGCATAGAAGTGTTTGGAAGAATTTGAATAAAATAAGTAAGGTCTTGGTTAAGAAATGCAAAATGACTCTAAGCTTTTTGGCTTCCCTTCATTCTGTTCTACCTAATAAAGCTCATTCTTAGGAGAGATAAAAGCTCCCTTTCATGCGCTTTTATCGTAAAAATTCAACAGAAAGCTCGAAAACTAAATGAGAGGGTATGAAGAGATTTGAATAGAAAAAGTGCATGTCCGAACTTGAATGCACAGTATTTATTTTGTTGCTCTATGATTTTGATAACTAATTTAATGCTTTTTTGTCTTCTTTTTGGTATTTAATACTGATTTTTCATGTTAAAGTTCCCAATGAAGGCATTTTTGAAATATTAAGATCATGCAGTTATTATCTGCAGTTATCCATTTCCATGTGAAGCGCTTTATTGTTCTTTTGCGATTGCCTATAAATCTTGCAATCATCGAGTTCAAAACTTCTTCCAAGATATAAGTTATTAGGATATGGATAGTGGATATATTGGTGTAGTTTAACCACTCAGTATTGTGTTTAATTGATCCCTTTGTGATAAGATCCTTATAATGATTGCTTTAAGCAAGATGCTTGATTGTTTGAAATAAAATGAGTGTCTTTCTCAGTAATTATTTTGTTTGTGTTTTCTGCTTAATTTACTCGGATACCTTTAGGAAGTTCGAATAGACTTTGAATTTGAGTACTCAAGCTACTATTGCTTGAAGTTTCTTTGAAAAAGGGTATATTGTTACTTTTGAGAAGCTTAAGCCCTCAAGTTATTTGCGGATGATTCATGGGAAGCAATCATGCAACAGACGTCACGTGTTTTTTTTTTTTCCGAAGGGTATGAAAGGGCATTACCATGATTTCTTCCAGCTTTATTTAATTCTCAAGTAATAGTTCATCGTCAAGACCTCTTAAAAAGGTAATGCGCTTAGAATTGTTTCTCTTTCTTGAAGGTCATTTAATTTGAAAATTGGTGAATTTTTCACTTAGAATTTTAGATTATAACCTTTACTTTGAGTCCTTCGTGTAACCACAGTAGGTAAATGCCCTTTAAAATTTGATGTGCAATTGAAGTTGTTATAAAAGATGGATGCTGTTGTTGCCAGCATGCTTTGCTTCATGCATGTCGAGGTGGGCAAAGAATTATATGTGCAATTTGGTTCTAAGCACATCATAAGTTTCTAGTAAAACTGTAATATCCCGGGTTAGGGGGCTATTTTGTTGTTGCATGACATTGCATGTGTTTGGCTTGTCTTGTTGTTGTTTGTGTAGTGTCGGGGCTTAACTGTAGGCTAGGAGTATGCCTGAGTGAATGGGAAAATTTTTGTTTTTGGATGTTAAGTCAGGGGAGCTGATGGAGCTGAGGGTTGTGTATTTTATTTGGTGTTTTTAGCTCAACAAGTGAGCTAGTAGAGTGGCATAGTGTGCGCCACTTGGAGTTTGTGTTTGGCGTCATATGCAGGAGGGGGAGGTTCTGAGTTTAAGTTGCAGGATGCTCACTTTTTGGATCCCATTTTGACGCCAAGGTGGTTGGGCATGGACCAAGTCAAACGTTTGAATGGAGGGTGGAGAGTGGATTTAGGATGTTGACTTGTTCAAATAATTTGAATTTGTGGTTTGGAGTGTTTTGGGGGATTATGGCCGAATTTGGGGGAGTGTGGAGTGGGGGAAGTGGACGGTTTGGTAGGGAGAGTTGGTGGCCGAAATTCACATAGGTAATTTTGGCATTTTCGGTCACTTGGAGGCAAGCCAAATTCTCCTTTTTGTCTTACCAAAATCCGAATTCCTAAAGAATTTCTTTCACTTTCTTTGTGAAACCGAATGTGTAAACATCTAGTTGCCAAAATTGCTTTGTTTCAACTTTTCTTAGTAGCCGAAATCCTATTTTCTATTTCAATTGTTTGAGCCGAAAGTAAAAAGTCCCTTCTTCTCATATTTTCTTCTTGGTTGAGCCTAGATAGCCGAAACTCTCATCTTCCAAACACCTCCATCGTTTCTCTTATTTTTGATTCATCTTTTATTTCCCTTCTTTCCTAAATATTAGTGCCATTTCTCTATCTCTTCTCACCCTTGTTCTCATTCTTTTCTCATTAAGCCGAACCCAAGAGTGTTGAACACCTAAAGACCGAATCCTCTTCTTTTGAAGCCTTGGCCGAATCTCTTCTCTTCCCTGGTGTTGGGTTGGCCGAATTTTGGTGTTGGGTGCTTGGTTGCAATCAGTTGGTGGTAGGTAAGGGTTTAGCCGAATAGCCACTTCCACTCTTTTTCGTTTTATGTGTTTTGGGTTGGCTTGGTGCCGATTTGGATATGAGTAAAGGAGTTAACCTCTGACGTTGGAACCGAATGCAGGGTAGGGCAATCAGGGATTCCAAAGCAGTCAGGTGGAGCCTTCTCCCTTTGTTAACCAATTAGGTAAGTGATGGTAAGATATTGTTCACGGTTATTCGTTTAAATCTGATTAAGTCAAAGGTGACAAAGGATTAACCTTTTTCTTTAAAGTGTAGCCGATTGTTGATTAGAGAAGGAACCATTGTGGTTCGGGTTTGGTAGGAAACCAAACGTGTTCAAGGTAAGGGTTCAAACATTAACCCTTTTGGGTTTCTCTGTGTTGGCCGAATGGTCTTAGTGACTAACTCCTTTTTTGGCCGATTATAGGAGCAAGGCCATCAAAGGGACTTAGGTCGATTCGTTGGGATCTTTAGACTCGTAATTACTGTGTGTGTAACTAACACACCGAAACTTAGTAATATTATTAATAAACACAGTTTGCTCGTTAAAAATCATAACAAAGATGATGGTTAATTAGATACCCAAATGGGGTATGTGTACGGATCCGGTAAGTCTATCTTATTACGAGTTTTATTGTGATATCTTGTGATGTATGATTTATGCTATGTATGCTATGAGATGCATTTTGGGGCATGTTGGCATGTATTACATGATGTGCATCGATATGACATGTTGGGTGATTTGAGAGGAGGGGGATATGATATCCGTGTCTTTGGGACACTGTGACTTTGGGTCACCAGAGGTTTGGCACCTCCAGTGGTTTGGTACCACAGTGATATTTTGTGACTTTGGGTCACCAGAGGTTTGGCACCTCAAATGTCTCGTCCCAAAGGCTTAGTACCACGGTGGGTTGGCCCCACACGATTGATTAAACGGGATTGACGCCAGTGATTTGGTATCACACGATGGGTTGGCCCCATCACTCGATTATCGTGACTACGGTCACCAGTGGTTTGGTACCACATTGTGTCTTTGGGACACCAGAGGTTTGGCACCTCATTGCGACTCGTCCCTGTGGTTTGGCACCACCGTGGGTTGACCCCACTTGAGAGATACGGGATTGTCGCTAGTGATTTGGTATCACGCGATGGGTTGGCCCCATCATCGGATTATTCGTGACTTTGGGTCACTAGTGGTTTGGCACCACACTTATGGATATCGTGACTTTGGGTCACCAGTGGTTTGGCACCACCAGTGGTTTGGTACCACATGGGGTAGAAAAGGAGATACGGATGGTTAGGACCGGGTTGCATTAATTGTGTTACTATGTATGATGTGTGTTAGCATGTTGTTATTGGGAGCGGTATTTATACACTGAGTCATTCGACTCACCCTCTCCTTTGACATTTCAGGTGATACTTAGACGCGGACATGGAGCCGGGATGGACTCGGGGTGCTCATGCCATGCTGAATAAAAAGTTTTACTCAGACATTACATTTTGGGTACTTTAGTTATTTACTTTCAGTTGGGTTTAATTTCGGATTTGTAAAAGGCCTTTAAATTATGCCTTATGATGTTCTGCTTTAAGTTAGATTTCAATATGCTTAATTAAAAAAAATCGGTTAATTTGCTAAAATTTGATATGACAACGATTTCAAAATTTTAACGATATGTTTTCAACTATACCATCGGGTATCACACGGATTTTATAAAGAAGTGGAAATCAATCGTCTTCAAACTTGAAATCAAATTTTTACTTAGTCTAAATGTTTTAGTAACGATATTAAACAACTTGTTTTTTCAAACGGAACAAAGTTTTATCAAATCTAATTGGTGCAAACTCGTAACTTTCAAACACGTTTTTCCCCGTAACATACCAGATTTGGTCGTGGTTTTTGGACCGAGTTTGGGGTGTTACAATTGTGGTATCAGAGCTAAGTTCAAAAGCTCGGCTGTGGACCTGAGGCCCAAATTGTTTTCAAAAGTTCGTTTCAAGTGTTTTGGGGTTGAATACATGGTTTACAAGGCATGGCACCAAGTCTCCGGCACCAGTTCGCCCAGGTAAGTAGTTCTAAACTCTTTTGTGAATTACTATTTGTAGAAGGGTAGGTGGTATGGGACGTAGATAGATTTATAGGACTTGAACCCTAGGATTAGATTACTCAAACACTCAAACCAAAACATAAGACTTAAAGAACTAAACCAATCTATGACTCAGTCACTGAGTTAGGGTGTGGTAACCTCTGTACGCATGTCTAGGAGAGGATCCAGAAGAGCTTGGTATTTAAGCAGTCCTCGTGACTCACCTCCTCTTCGCAGTATCCCACACAGTGCGTAGCTTTGGTTCACCCTGACCAAGAAGGCTCGGTCACAGACTTTTAATATTGTGAATAACCCCGAAAGGGAATTAGCCATATTTTCGAAAAAGAATGAAACAACAACCCCAATGTTTTCAAACTATTGCAATAAACTCTTTCAAAACCAAGAATGTCATTTTTACAACAATTTTCTCGAAAAACCTGATTTGTGGGAAATTACAAAAACGCCCTTAGAGGTAAATTTACTAAAATGCCCTCGGTTCATAAAATATCAACCCAATGATTTTGTTCAAAATTTCAATGATGTTACAAACTTCAAAAACCTCTTTGCAAAATATCAATCAAAAATTTTGATTTTGGAAATTTACTGGCAAACGCCTCGGTTTGTGAAAATTACTAAAATACCCCCAGTTTCCAAAACGAAGTATTTTACAAAGTTTTAAAAAACATTCTCCAATTTTGAAAATTTCAAGTGACCGGTTTTACGAAGGTTTTAAAATATTCTTTATTACAAAATACCCTTGTAGGAAAAATGACGGAAATACCCTTGGGTTAGAAATGGGCAGCAATGTCCGAAGAGTGAGTAGGTATGGAAAGGGTTAAGGAATGGATGTATGAACTCTTTTGGGTGAATTAGGATAGAAGATTGAAACCTTGTTGCTCGAAAGAACCCCTGATTAAACTCCATCCATAAAATTTCTTTGCGGTTAAGAAAGTGGAACGATACTTGATGCATAAAAATCTTCTTAATCGTAGAGACGTAGAGCGCTTAGTCATGAGTACTCGAGGTGGACGTGGCCGTAATACTCGTGGTCGAGGGCGAGGTAGGATGACAGTTTCCGAACCCATAGGATCGAGACAGGGTCGAAAAGTGAGATCTGGCCCGCCACCACCGTGGAGGTGGTGAGTTCCAAGATCGGGACTAGGGATGACGCAGATGTCGCAGCGAGCGATCTTTGCGAGTCTTTGAGAGGGTAGCCGGTATAGGTGGTGGCGCAGAGTTAGGAAATCGTGCTGGCGACTCGGGCAAGCGGGCCGAATTCTTCGAGAGTGTTTCTAGTGTTGCTCCAGCCAAAGATCGCTGAATATTGGTGGAGGCGACAGAGCGCGGATCATGGATGATCCGGACCTATCTCTGCGAGGAGAAGCTTAAGGGGATTGTATCGCTTCTTCGAGATGAGTCATACCAGTGGTGGCTCACGGTTCGGAGACGATATAGCGAGAGAGAGATTTGACATGGGACTATTTCAAGGTCGTGCATATCAAAAGAAATACATTGGAGCTAGTTATATTGACTCCCGCAGGAAGGGCATTCTTAAGGCTTGTTCGGGGAGTAAGTCCGCTTCTCGAGTATGAGGTCGAGTTCTTGAAGCTTAGTCGGTGACGCTAGAGGCATTGTGGCTCTGAGCACGAGAGGTGTGTTCGTTTCGAGGATGGTCTGAGAGACGAGTTGAGGCTGCTGATTGCTCCTCAGCAGGAGCGTGAGTTTGCTGTCCTGGTTGAGAAGGCCAAAGTGGCCGAGGGTGTTAAGGAATCGGTGAGGCAAAATCTGGATAGGAATCGTCATAAGAGGAGTTTTGGATCTTCTGGACAGTCGGGTAATCCTCAGAAAAGGGCTAGACCGAGTGGGCGAACCGATCCGGTAGGCTCATTCTTTGTGTCGTGGACCGCCGCTATGTAATCGCTGTGGAAAATCTCATTGGGGAGGTTGCTGGACTGGAGGAAAAGGCTGTTTTGAGTGTGGTTCTCTAGATCACCGTGTGAGGGACTGTCCGCGTAAGTTGGCTAGGATTCAGTCTGAGAGTCAGGGCCGTAACCAGTTCAGAGGTAATGGACCGCCACCGCAGAGGGGCCGTGGTAATGGCAGAGGTGGTAATGGATTCGGTAGAGGCCGTGGAGCACCGGGCAGAGGTGCAGGTAGTTCTGAGGCACGGCATCCTGATTTGGTGTATGCTGCGAGGCGCCGAGAGGAGGGCGACGCACCGGACGTCATCACCGGTACGTTTTTGATCTTTGGTTCTCCCTATACTGCTTTGATTGATTTGGGTTCCACGCATTCTTATGTTGCTAGTAGTATAGTTGAGACTATGGACTTAGATTCTGAGATATCTTCTAGGCAGATGACTGTACTTAGCCCTCTAGGTCACTCTGTAGTAGTAGATAAGTTGTATAAGGACGTACCCCTAGAACTCCAAGGGGTAGTGTTTGCTGCTGATCTGATGGAACTGCCGTTTGGGGAGTTCGATCTGATTCTCGGGATGGATTGGTTGGTTAAGTACCAGGCCAAGGTGGATTGTGCGGCTAAGTGCATGGTCTTATCGACGGATAAGGGTGATGAGGTGATCATGATAGGTAATAGGAGAGATTACTTATCCAATGTGGTATCGGCATTAAAAGCTGTAAAGATGGTCAGGAAGGGCTGTGAAGCGTATGTGGTTCATGTGTATGCCTTGGAGGCTAAGGAGTCTGTTGTAGAGAAGGTGCGTACAGTTAAAGAATTTGTGGATGTGTTTCCAGAGGAGCTCCCGGGTTTGCCACCGGATCGTGAGGTAGAGTTCGGGATAGATCTGTTACCAGGGACTGCGCCAGTGTCTATTGCTCCATATAGGATGGCGCCAAAGGAATTGGTGGAGCTCAAAGCTCAGATTCAGGAGCTGTTGGATCGAGGCTTCATTAGGCCAAGTGTTTCACCGTGGGGTGCGCCGGTACTCTTCGTCAAGAAGAAGGACGGTACGATGCGGATGTGTATAGACTACCGTCAACTGAATGAGCTGACGATTAAGAACAAGTATCCGTTGCCACGGATAGATGACTTGTTTGATCAGCTGAAGGGTGCGTCTGTGTTTTCAAAGATCGATTTGAGGTCTGGGTACCATCAGTTGAAAGTTAAGGAAGCGGATATCCATAAGACAAATTTTGGACTCGATGCGACGCACTACAAATTCCTGGTAATGCCGTTCGGGCTGACTAACGCTCCGGCAGCTTTTATGGACATGATGAATAGGGTGTTTCAGCAGTATCTGGATTGTTTCGTCGTGGTTTTTATTGACGATATCTTGGTATATTCAAGGTCAGAAGAAGAGCATGATGCACACTTGAGAGTGGTGTTGCAGATTTTGAGGGAGAAGCAACTTTATGCTAAGTTCAGTAAGTGCGAGTTCTTGCTTAGGGAAGTGACGTTTTTGGGTCATGTAGTATCAGCTGAGGGGATTAGAGTAGATCCTCGGAAGGTTGAGGCAGTTTTGGATTGGAAGCCTCCTAAGTCGGTGGCTGAGATTCGGAGTTTTCTGGGTTTGGCCGGATACTACCGAAGATTTGTAGAGGGTTTCTCGTTGATCACCACACCGATGACTAAGCTGTTAAGGAAAGGAGTTCCGTTCGTTTGGACTGAGAAACAGCAGGAGAGTTTTGATAAGTTAAAGAAGATCTTGACTGAAGCTCCTGTTTTAATTCAACCCGAGGCTGGTAAGGAATTCACCGTCTATTGCGATGCATCACATACGAGATTGGATTGTGTGCTGATGCAAGAAGGTAAGGTTGTGGCTTACGCTTCTCGGCAGCTGAGGCCACACGAGGTCAACTATCCGACGCACGACTTGGAGCTAGCAGCTGTAGTCTTCGCCTTAAAGATTTGGAGGCATTACTTGTACGGTGAGAGATCAATAGTCTACACAGATCATAAGAGTTTGAAGTACCTCTTGACTCAGAAGGATCTGAATTTGAGGCAGCGTAGATGGGTTGAGTTGCTCAAAGATTACGACTGTTCGATCGAGTATCATCCGGGCAAGACTAACGTGGTGGCAGACGCGTTGAGCCGTAAGGTTGTTTCGGACTTAAGAACGATGTTTGCCCATTTGAGTCTGTATGACGATGGGAGTATTCTGGCAGAGCTGCAAGTTAAGCCTACTTGGGTTGAGCAGATCAGAGAGAAACAGTTAGAGGATGAGGTTCTGAGTGCACGAAGGTTGCAAGTGCAGGCTGGTGGTTTGGAGGGTTACAACTTGTCTAGTGATGAGGTCCTGTGTTTTCAAGGTAAGGCTTGTATGCCTAAAGATGTTGAGCTGAGGCAGAGGATTCTTCAAGACACGCATAGTAGTCCTTATGCTATGCATCCTGGAGGTAGCAAGATGTATAGGGATCTTAGAGAGCAGTTTTGGTGGCCTGGCTTGAAGAAAGAGGTGACAGAGTATGTTGGGAAGTGTCTGACTTGTCAGCAGGTCAAGGCTGAACACCAGTTGCCGTCGGGTTTGCTTCAGCCTGTGAAGATTCCTCAGTGGAAATGGGAAAGGATAACTATGGATTTCGTCAGTGGTTTACCGCTCACGCCGAGCAAGAAAGATTCAGTTTGGGTTATTGTGGACCGTCTGACTAAGTCAGCCCATTTCATTCCAGTGAGAGTGGACTACTCACTTGAGAGGTTGGCAAATCTTTTATGTGTCGAGATAGTGAGGTCGCGGCGGTGTACGATTTCGATTATCTCGGATCGGGATCCCGATTTACGTCGAGGTTTTGAGAGCATTGCATCGTGCTCTGGTACTCGCTTTGGATTTCAAAGACTTTTCATCCGCATCGACGGCGATCAAAAAGAGTTATTCAGATCTTAGAGGATATATTTGAGAGGTTGTGTTCGACTTGAGGCGGTTGGGAAGAGTTTCTGCCGCTAGCCGACCCGCCTACAACAACGATTACCAAGCAAGCATCAAAATGGCACCATATGAGGCGTCAGATGGTAGGAAGTGTCGCTCACCTACATGTTGGACGAGTTAGGAGAACGCCGGTTGTTGGGACCCGAGTTGGTTGCTGAGACCGAGGACAAGGTTAGGTTGATCCAGGCTCGTTTAAAGGAAGCTTTGGACCGGCAAAAGTCTTATGCCAATCTTAAGCGAAGAGACATAGAGTTCGCTGTGGGTGATCAGGTATTCTTGAAGGTCTCGCCATGGAAGAAGGTGCTGAGGTTCGGCAGAAAAGGCAAGTTAAGTCCGAGGTTCATTGGGCCGTATAAGGTTCTCGGCGGCGAGGGGACCATGGCGTGTCGGCTGAGCCGCCAAAGCAGAGTTGAGTCAGATTCATGACGTCTTTCACGTGTCGATGCTTCAGCGTTATCGTTCAGACCCGGCGCATGTGGTGGCAGTGGAAGAAATCGAGGTACATCCAGATTTGACTATGGAAGAGGAATCTGTGCAGATTCTAGATCGGGATGTGAAGGTTCTCGCGCGCGAAAGTCTCATGCCTTTAGTTAAGGTTCTTTGGCGGAACCATGGCGTGGAAGAAGCTACGTGGGAACCCGAGGATACAATGAGACAGCAATACCCGCAACTCTTTTGATCAGGTAATTTCAAGGCCGAAATTATTCTTAAGGGGGGTAAAACTGTAATATCCCGGGTTAGGGGGCTATTTTGTTGTTGCATGACATTGCATGTGTTTGGCTTGTCTTGTTGTTGTTTGTGTAGTGTCGGGGCTTAACTGTAGGCTAGGAGTATGCCTGAGTGAATGGGAAAATTTTTGTTTTTGGATGTTAAGTCAGGGGAGCTGATGGAGCTGAGGGTTGTGTATTTTATTTGGTGTTTTTAGCTCAACAAGTGAGCTAGTAGAGTGGCATAGTGTGCGCCACTTGGAGTTTGTGTTTGGCGTCATATGCAGGAGGGGGAGGTCCTGAGTTCAAGTTGCAGGATGCTCACTTTTTGGATCCCATTTTGACGCCAAGGTGGTTGGGCATGGACCAAGTCAAACGTTTGAATGGAGGGTGGAGAGTGGATTTAGGATGTTGACTTGTTCAAATAATTTGAATTTGTGGTTTGGAGTGTTTTGGGGGATTATGGCCGAATTTGGGGGAGTGTGGAGTGGGGGAAGTGGACGGTTTGGTAGGGAGAGTTGGTGGCCGAAATTCACATAGGTAATTTTGGCATTTTCGGTCACTTGGAGGCAAGCCAAATTCTCCTTTTTGTCTTACCAAAACCGAATCCCTAAAGAATTTCTTTCACTTTCTTTGTGAAACCGAATGTGTAAACATCTAGTTGCCGAAATTGCTTTGTTTCAACTTTTCTTAGTAGCCGAAATCCTATTTTCTATTTCAATTGTTTGAGCCGAAAGTAAAAAGTCCCTTCTTCTCATATTTTCTTCTTGGTTGAGCCTAGATAGCCGAAACTCTCATCTTCCAAACACCTCCATCGTTTCTCTTATTTTTGATTCATCTTTTATTTCCCTTCTTTCCTAAATATTAGTGCCATTTCTCTATCTCTTCTCACCCTTGTTCTCATTCTTTTCTCATTAAGCCGAACCCAAGAGTGTTGAACACCTAAAGACCGAATCCTCTTCTTTTGAAGCCTTGGCCGAATCTCCTCTCTTCCCTGGTGTTAGGTTGGCCGAATTTTGGTGTTGGGTGCTTGGTTGCAATCGGTTGGTGGTAGGTAAGGGTTTAGCCGAATAGCCACTTCCACTCTTTTTCGTTTTATGTGTTTTGGGTTGGCTTGGTGCCGATTTGGACATGAGTAAAGGAGTTAACCTCTGACGTTGGAACCGAATGCAGGGTAGGGCAATCAGGGATTCCAAAGCAGTCAGGTGGAGCCTTCTCCCTTTGTTAACCGATTAGGTAAGTGATGGTAAGATATTGTTCACGGTTATTCGTTTAAATCTGATTAAGTCAAAGGTGACAAAGGATTAACCTTTTTCTTTAAAGTGTAGCCGATTGTTGATTAGAGAAGGAACCATTGTGGTTCGGGTTTGGTAGGAAACCAAACGTGTTCAAGGTAAGGGTTCAAACATTAACCCTTTTGGGTTTCTCTGTGTTGGCCGAATGGTCTTAGTGACTAACTCCTTTTTTGGCCGATTATAGGAGCAAGGCCATCAAAGGGACTTAGGTCGATTCGTTGGGATCTTTAGACTCGTAATTACCAGGTGTGTAACTAACACACTGAAACTTAGTAATATTATTAATAAACCTGGTTGCCTGTTAAAAATCATAACAGTGTGATGGTTAATTGGATACCCAAATGGGGTATGTGTACGGATCCGGGTAAGTCTATCTTATTACGAGTTTTATTGTGATATCTGTGATGTATGATTTATGCTATGTATGCTATGAGATGCATTTTGGGGCATGTTGGCATGTATTACATGATGTGCATCGATATGACATGTTGGGTGATTTGAGAGGAGGGGGATATGATATCCGTGTCTTTGGGACACTGTGACTTTGGGTCACCAGAGGTTTGGCACCTCCAGTGGTTTGGTACCACAGTGATATTTTGTGACTTTGGGTCACCAGAGGTTTGGCACCTTAGCGTCTCGTCCCAGTGGCTTAGTACCACGGTGGGTTGGCCCCACAGTTGATTAAACGGGATTGACGCCAGTGGTTTGGTATCACACGATGGGTTGGCCCCATCACTCGATTATCGTGACTACGGTCACCAGTGGTTTGGTACCACATTGTGTCTTTGGGACACCAGAGGTTTGGCACCTCATTGCGACTCGTCCCTGTGGTTTGGCACCACCGTGGGTTGACCCCACTTGAGAGATACGGGATTGTCGCTAGTGATTTGGTATCACGCGATGGGTTGGCCCCATCATCGGATTATTTGTGACTTTGGGTCACTAGTGGTTTGGCACCACACTTATGGATATCGTGACTTTGGGTCACCAGTGGTTTTGGCACCACCAAAGGTTTTGGTACCACACGGGGTAGAAAAGGAGATACGGATGGTTAGGACCGGGTTGCATTAATTGTGTTACTATGTATGATGTGTGTTAGCATGTTGTTATTGGGAGCGGTATTTATACACTGAGTCATTCGACTCACCCTCTCCTTTGACATTTCAGTGATACTTAGACGCGACATGGAGCCTGGATGGACTCGGGGTGCTCATGCCATCTTTGAATAAAAAGTTTTACTCGGACATTACATTTTGGGTACTTTAGTTATTTACTTTCATTGGGTTTAATTTCGATTTGTAAAAGGCCTTTAAATTATGCCTTATGATGTTCTCGCTTTAAGTTAGATTTCAATATGCTTAATTAAAAAAAATCGGTTAATTTGCTAAAATTTGATATGACAACGATTTCAAAATTTTAACGATATGTTTTCAACTATACCATCGGGTATCACACGGATTTTATAAAGAAGTGGAAATCAATCGTCTTCAAACTTGAAATCAAATTTTTACTTAGTCTAAATGTTTTAGTAACGATATTAAACAACTTGTTTTTTCAAACGGAACAAAGTTTTATCAAATCTAATTGGTGCAAACTCGTAACTTTCAAACACGTTTTTCCCCGTAACATACCAGATTCGGTCGTCATTTTTGGACCGGGTTTGGGGTGTTACAAAAACCTACTTGTGCTGGTCTTTTGCTTCCTTTTTATTCATTCTCTCTCTCTTTCTCTCTCTCTCTCTCTCTCTCTCTCTCTCTCTCTCTCTCTCTCTCTCTCTCTCTCCCCCCTTCCAAAAAAAAAAATTCCCAGCTATAACTGAGAACAATGTTGTTGTCGTTCTTGTGTTTATACACACGGATGCTCTATAACATCCGTCTCGACAAAGTTCTTTTCTGACCTTAATACAGGCCTTCCACAATATTAAGAAAGGGTATTGTTGGTACTTGCCAGATCAAGCTTATTTTTGTCCGCTTATTGCACATCCGCTTGGTTAGTGTTCTACTATTTCTAATGTATTTCAACTTCAATTTTGAGGTGCCTCCCTTTTGAAGTTCTCTTCTCTTGGTACTTAGTCATCACTAGAGTTTATGTTGCCGTGAAATTTTTGGTCAAAATTTCATCCGATCTTTCCTTGTTTTTTTTTTTTTGGTTACATTGGTTATTATTATGCGATGGACCTTATATTGGCCAACAATCTTTATCGGTGTTGAGCAATCATTATTTCATATATTCACATGCCATTTATGGCTTTTAAAGATTTTTTAGCTCCTTGGTGGTTCTACACTTCTATTGTGGCAAGTCTAGTTTGAATGTCTTTTTCTTTTTGTTCCAAAGCCTCTTGTGATTGTCGGGACATCGAAATTGTTGGCTTTGACAAGGACAATCAACACCGTAGCATAATTTCTGTAAAAGACTAAAAGAGGAGAAAGTTTACATGAAATGGTGATAAAGAACTTAAGTTGGATTCGATGAAGTTCTAAATTGCAACTTACTCCATCAATGCAAATTTGGTAGTAATTTTAGCAATTTGATATATGTTTTAAGATAAGAGTTACATAATATAAATAAAATGCAGTTGTCATAATTCCAAGCTATAAGAGATATTTTCCTAGCTAGAAGTGAATTTTGGCTGTTGGAAGGAAATAAGTAATAGATGAAAGTTTGTAGTGGCTTTGCTAGTTATGTGCATTATTTGAAGTCATGTGTCGAGCTGTGTAAGTTTGCAGCTTATTTCATTTGAATCACGTTGTGAATCATGCTCAAACCTATTTACTCATAATAGGCTGTTTTTTTACATTATACCCCGAATAATCGGAGCAATGAGGTCCTTCGAGGTTGGGAATGTGGAAGCATTCGGTCTGGTTTGAAAGAGAGTATTCGAATAGGCCTGAATCGGCCATTAATCGCTGATTGTCATGGCGTTGCAGTGGTGTGGGATTTTTGATGCCGCAAAGAAAGGGAGATTTTGACTGGACGGAGAACAAAAGGGGGCTAGGGTTTCGTTTTAAAAAAATAATAATAATAAAGATTGGCTTTTGCGGTGATGGGATATTTGTGCATTTAGTCCCTCTTTGTCGAGCCGTCTTTCGATTAGATCCATTATGTATATTTTTTTTAAATTGACCTCTATAATTTGTGCGCCATTTCAAATTGATCCGCGCTTAACGATATGCATAAGGATTTGGCCCAATTGCGTTTTTTAACCCTCCCTCATCCATGCACACTTTAATTAAGTCCTTGATTTTGTTTTTACTTGTTTAAATATTATTTTTTGATTTTGTTTTTATTTCAACTAAGTTTGTTTTAATTCTATGCTTTTATTCCTTTTAATTTATTTATTTTCTTAAATAAAGTCCGATTTAACATAGAACTTGGAAATATTTTATTACTTTTACATTGTTTTAATATATTATTTTATATTTTCATTCATATATTTTTATTCGTTTTACTATGATTTATTTTTTTAATTTTTTTATTATTACTTTGTTTTAAGATTTGTATAATGTTTAATTTAAATACTTTTATATCTTATTATTTTATGCATACCTATGAAATTTGTGATAAAATTATTTCTTTTATGTATATATTATTGATTTTCACATTATTTTATGTATATATATTTTATTTCAAATCTATCTATATGTGCACGTTTTCTTATAAATCTAGTTAAATAACTTATATCTTTTTAAAACTTCAATCTTATTCATATTTTTTCTCATTCCAAAAATTTCATCAAACATAAATTACTTACATTAAGTTTTATTGCATATATATTTCTTATATTATTTCTATTTACCATTTTGCATACGGTT
This sequence comes from Gossypium bickii, assembly GCA_025503065.1. Lineage (NCBI taxonomy): Eukaryota > Viridiplantae > Streptophyta > Magnoliopsida > Malvales > Malvaceae > Gossypium > Gossypium bickii. The sequence goes on from CP106711.1 coordinate 137,297,499, forward strand.
TATTTTCTAAAAATGGTTTCGACACGTATATTTCCTAATCTGCTTGTAATAGGCCCATTTAGCTTGACCCAGTTTAAGATAAACTAAATTAAACTAAAATAAAACCAATAACAATGTCCATTTACAATTTTCCAAATTCAAATTACATCACCCAATTTAAAAATCTCAAAAACAGGCCTAATTTGGCCTAGTATTGGCCCAATGAAATTACACGACCCGAATGGCCCAATCAGAGATTTGCATCGGGGAAACCCTTGAATATTCGAGAATAGCTTGGCGCATTTGCCCGCACGAGCGGCTTCTTCGTGTAGCCTCGTCCCTGCCCACGAGTGGTACCTCCGCATTGCGCACACCTGCACAGTCAGCAATAACAGAACAACAATGGAATATTGTAGAAGAAAAATGTGTATTTCATTTCTTTCGATTTGGCTATAAAAAGCCAAGCATTTTTATCTGTAAATTTTTACGAACACTGATTCTTACGCGTACCGAATACAGAAAATTAAAAAAAAAATCAGAAATAGAATTCTGAAAGGTGATTCTCAGTTCTCAATAATCTTTTTCTTTAGCTTTTCTCTTTTATTTTGGATCTTTGTGCTGTTTGCTAGTGTGAAAATCTAAAAAGAAAAGGGGTTTACCTGTATAAAGTGAATTGTCCGACTGCTTCCTTCGTCGAAATCGGAGTGAAGAGAGTCTGTGAGGTTGAGAATGCCGAAGTTTTCGACCCGATTTCATAAGGAACTTTCGAATAGGCCTGAGTCCGTCATGACAGTGTGGGTTCTTTTGATGCGGCGGAGAAAGGGGGTAAAACAAGGGCTAGGGCTTTGGTTTCAAAAGAAAGAGGGACCGAGTTTCTGCTTTGTTTTTTTTTTAAGTTTTTTTTTTAAATTGTATGGAACGACGCCTTTTCAAAATATTTTTATATGCCATCTATAAGGTTATTCTAGTTAAATTGCATTGAGATCTATTCTATAAGGTTCTAATTTGTTTATTTGCCATCTATATATTCTATAAGGTTAAATATAAGGTTCTATAAGGTTATTCTGAGCGGATTTGTAGGCAGTGTGAGTACTCTCAGCAGCTTTCTTGCTTTCGGTGCTAGTTTTGAATTTAGCCAAATACCTGTGATAATCTCCCTTTATCTTAAGATAAAAGACCTTTGAATCTCCACCGGAAGCCGAAGGGATGAGTGTGGTGTCAAGGAGTTTCAAGATCCCGCCACAGATCGAGGAGAGCCTAAAACTGAATCCTTAAGGGAAACTTTCTCTCTTCTTCCTATCATTTGCATAGTTCTTTTTATCTTCTTTTCTTTTTCACCATTTTTTCAACCCTTCTCTTCTTCTTCACTCAATACTTTTTATGGTCGAATCTTGCTTGATCTTTTCTCTTTAAATAGTCGAAACTGTAATCACATTATTTCTTCTTCTTGCTTGCATATTGGGCATTTCTTCCTTGACCGATTTGGGTAAGTGATTTCATCCTCTTCTTTTCATTTTCTTTTCTTCATGGCTGAATATGTGCCCTTATCATTGGATGGTTTCTTAAATCAAAATATCACTCTCTCCTATTCCCTCACATCGTGATCATCTCTTTTTCGTAGTGTTCTAGTGGGTGGCCCAATACCACATCTTTGTCGATTCATCCGTAGTCATAAGCCCAATCGGTGGAAGTCGGATCTATTATTGTTAAGGTAAAGAGTTTCGTTATGGTTCATTTCGATCTCTTTCATTACTCGGTTAATCCATTAAAACGGATTGATGGATTTGACTAATCGATTATTATGGGGACTAAATCGCTCGTTCTTCTCTACTTGTTGATCCTTCTAAGAGTAGTGGTAAATCAAATCCTATCCTTAAACAACTACTTTTACTCATCATAGTATTATATTAATCGAGACTTTTTCAATAGAGGCAAGTGGTAACGATACTAAAGGAAAAATCGAAAAAAGGGCAAAAAGGGAGTGGACTTGCAATCTTTACTCCCAAGTTCAAACGAAGAGAGCGATGTATCGGTAGTTCGGGATTTTCCACCGTTGTGGACCATCATCCGGTGAGAATAGGAAAATCGTGGTTGTTCACGATACTAAGGGTAAGCATTATAGATCGTTGATTTAGATTTGGATTAAGAAAATCTCTTATGTTAGTTAATCGAGTGTTATGGTGTCATAGGTGTCGACGATCAATAAGGTTTAGTTCTTACCGCAATCAGGTGTGTAATCTCACACCAAAATCCAAATGAGATTGGTGATTCGATATCATGTTGGAAAATAGATCGTTATTATTTATAAGGCTAAAAATCGTAATATGGCATAAATCGAGTAACTTGCTTAATTAACACTATTTCTAAAGATCTGTCAAAATCGGTATTAAATTGCTAAATTACGAAAATGCCCTTATGGGTTGATTTACCAAAATGCCCCTATGGGCCGATTTGCTAAAATGCCTTAGTGGGCTGAATTATTAAATTGCTTTAATGGGCCGAATTGCCAAAATGCCCTAACAGGCCAATTTGCTGGAATGCCCTTATGGGCCGAATTACCAAAGTGATTTAATGGGCCAATTTATTTCATGCTTCATGGACTGTATTACGAAAAGCTTTACTTGGCTAGTTTACTAAAATACCCACGTTGTGATGATGCTTACTTTACATGTGAAGTCTTTACTATGTATATATATATGTTACACCTGATCATATTTCATGGGGCGGGAATTGAATGAAGAGCAGTGTAGTCTGGTGGCATAGCAATATATTATATATAAACGTAATTATGACTCCGGTGGCTCTGCCACAAATATTATGAAAAGCAATTTGACTGCAGTGATTGGTGTGAGCAGTGGGGTGGGTTGACATGATCCCCACAGGTGTGATTGGCTGGTCGGGGGTGTGATTGGATGGATGGGTTGGGTTGCATTCATCTTATTTTTAATGCTGTTATGTAAAGGGGTTAGGCCCAAGATGTTGCTATATGGGTTCAGGCCCAGTGAATGATGGTAAGAAGATTATGCACTGAGTTCTTGTAACTCACTGTAATAGCCTAAATTTTCAGTGGTGTCGGAATGGTGATTCGAGGTCACTAAATCTGACAAGTGAGTAGAAAATATTATTAATTTAGTGGGTATGAGTTCAATGTAAAGTTAAAAAAAAAATTGAAATAGTAAATAGTGTACTAGAAAAAAAATAATTAGAATCGAAAACGAGGTATCGAGACCTCGGAGATTTTTAATCTAGCCATAAATATTTTATGAATATTAATGGAGTGTTAATAAGTTAGTATTAAAGTTTCACAAGAAATTTTAAAGTTACGATAGTTAATTGAATAAGAAGGACTAAGTTGTAACAAATGCAAAGTTATGAGAAATGATTAAATAGCTTAAATGATAAAAGAAAGAGGTCTTAAAGGCAAATAGACCCAAGGTCTATTTGGGCTGGACAACAAGGGCATGAAATCGAAAAGAAAATAAGGAGAAGTAAGGGCAAAATTGGAATATTGCAAAACTTACTTAACAAAACTAGGACTAAAGTGGAATTATCTAGATTTCTCTTTACTTCTCTGCATTCTCATCTGCAAAAACACCATAGAAGGGTTTCCTAAGCTTGTTTTTCATATTTTTACTGCAAGTAAGTTCAATTCTTGATTATTTCTTGAAACTTTTGTGTTTTTGTGACTTTTACAACTAGGTCCACTTGGTGAATTCATTAGTTTTAGATTTTATGAATGAAGTTTGAAGTTGCTATGAATATGTGCTGGAAGTATATGATGATTTAGCATGGAATTAGAACTTTAAATGGTTTATATGCTAATTTTATTGAAAGAATTGAATAGAAAGTGAATGTTTGGGACCTAATTTTAAAAGAATTTGAAGTTAGGGTTTTTATGTGGAAATTCTAAATTCCAATAGGTTTGAAATAACTTATAATGATTAGGTAAAGTATTAATTTACAAAAATCAGCTTAATTGAGGGGTAATTGATCAAGGACTGAATTGTATGAACTGTGAAATTTGGGGCAAATGGAAATCAACACTTTGCACTAAAACAGTTTTGGACAGCAGCAGTAGTCTAACTTTGAAAAATCACCAAAATTTGTATAAATCGAATTAGAGGATGAATAAAATATGAAATTAAAGCTTATTGAGTCTAGTTTCTTATAGAAGAAACGGTGTAAGCAATGGAATTGTAAATCATGAGATATAATAGGTTTTATGAGACAAGGTCAGAATGATTTCGGGTTCCCCTGTTCTGACTTTGAAAAATCATCAAAAATTGTATAAAAATAATTAGGGTCTTAAATTTATATTATTAAAATCCTGAATGAGTCTATTTTCAACAGAAACAAACGTTAACATAATCCGAATCCTGTAAAAGGAGATAATTAATTTTTAGTGAAGATGGGTCAGAACTGTCGAGATGAGAAAGAACAGGGGGTGACTTTAAAGAATAAATCAGATACTTATTGGCCAAACCAAAAATTCTAAAAATTTTATGGTAAGAAGATGTAATCATTAAGGATAATGTTACTTATATGTGGTTTGTAATCATTAAGGATGTGAAATAGAGTAAAGATGAAATCAATACTGATAAGTGAATGATTTTACAATGATAGATCGAGAACCCAAAGCAAGTCGAGGAAAAGAAAAAGTAGCTGATTAGTCCCTGAATTTTTTCAAATTCTGCAAATCGACTCGTAAAGTTCATATGGCTGAAAATTAATGATTAAATGTTAATTTCATGAATTATACAATGTATGATGAGATATACGTATTGATGAATTGAGAATAAAACAACAATGCGAAAACTAAATAAATGATCAAATCGAGCGGATCATCGAATTTGAGTACTTTTGATCAGAGGAAAGTGAAAGTGAAAAGTGGTAGCTCGGTTACGATCGATGAAAAGTGGTAGCTCGGCTACCGATCGATGAAAAGTGGTAGCGTCGGCTACAAGTGACAAGTGATAAGTGGTAGCTTTAGCTACACTTATCCGATTAGTAATAAGTGATCATACGTAAAACCATAGTTATACTATGGCAAAGTGGAAGTGAAATACTTAATTTTCCGTAATCGTTCTCTAATTTGATTAAGAATGGTAAGTGACAAAAAGGGCCCAAAAGAGTTAAAGTAAATGAATAAATGTTAGTGAGTTTATACAACAGGACTCATCAAATTGTGGTTGACAGGTGAACTTAGTAATTGTACATATTGTATAAGTGTATGAATGTTTGGTAAGATTTATATTTTATGCCTATGAACTTACTAAGTTTCTATAAACTTACTTGAGTGTATTCAATGTCTTATGTAGATTGAAGTATAAATATACGGAGGATCGGATCAACACTGAGGATCATACTATCAAGATTATCTCCGGTAGCTTTTGTAAATTTCCTTTTTGATTTATATGGCATGTACATATTTGATGATTATATAAATACTAAAACTTGTTTAATGAATATGCATTAAAGAGTGATGAATATGCTAAATAATATAATCATAATAGAAGTATGAATTGGTATCAAAGTGGATTGGATTGGTTGGTTTTAAAATTGCAGGGAAGATTGGATATTTATAAAGGGGCTATATTGAATTCATAATAAAAATAATATTAACTCTAGTTGTAGAGCGGAAAATGCCGAAGTGCCAGTCACGGTAATAGTAGCCACACGAGCGTGCGAGCATACGTGTGGGGCTTCGACGCGATAGTTGAGGCCATCAGTAGTATTCTTATGGGTTGGGGCTACTTGGGCTACGATAGGCCGAAGTGGGCCCAATGGGCTCGTGGGCCCAATTGAATAAAATATATGATAGTGTAGTATATAGTGAACTAGAGTAGGTGTATCTCATATACGTGGCTAGATTTGTGTTAGGTGGGCCACACGAGCATGTGGGCCTAAATGGACCTAATAGGGTTTTAGGCCCAATAGTCCGATACAACCGAAATGGTAGCCGAGTCACTCGAGACATTAGGCCTTCTGAAAGGCCATTGCAGTGCGAAATTATTGAAATACCCTCGATAGGTAAATTACGAAAAATACCCTTGGTGGGTAAAATTCTCATATACCCCTTAAAGGTAGTTTTAGCGTGATTGTGTGTAGACCCTAAACACACTTTATTTTTAATCAGTATTTGGTATGGGCTGAAAAAATCGGAGAAGGTGTGTATATAATGGAAATACCCTTGCGGGTAAGGCGAGGAGTGCTAGGTGCGTGTCCAGAATGACTTAATATTAAGTTGGATGTACATAATGATTTATTGCCTTGTTACTAGAATGTTACATTCATTATGACATATATATATTGTGCATGGAACATGGGAATGATGATAAAGGGGAAGTGATAAGGTCACGTAGTGATCGGTGGCTCTGCCACATTTGATTATAAGGTCACATAGTGATCAGTGGCTCTGCCACAAATGATTTATGAGGTCACATGGTGATTGGTGGCTAAGCCACAGTGGATCTTAAGGTCACATAGTGATCATTGTTATAACCAAAGATAGCATGACGTGCCGAGGCGGCGTGTAGCGGATAGAGGTTGATTGTAGAAATCCCCATGGTGTGTTGGTTGAGTGCGGGTTAGCGTGTACGGGATGGAAAAACTAGGTTGGGTTGGGACATGTTGCATTCATTTATTTCTATGCCACATTGAGTGGGCTCGGGCCCAACATGCATTTGTGGGCTACGAGCCATTTATGTGTTTCGAAATTTACACACTTTGAGTCACGATGACTCACCCCTTTGTTTAATTTTGCGGTAAATCATTAGATCATGGATCCGGGAGCCGAGGCGGACTTGTGGTGGCCATGCAATGTTTTCTCGTAAACTCGTTTCTTTTATTTGGACTTATTTTTATTTGGGTTTTTTGTTATGTAATAAGGCCACTATAATTTTAATTTTGGTATTTTATTTGGTTTAGCTTTTAATTTGATTCTCATCTATTATTATTAAATGTTCAATACGGGAATTTCCTAAACCCTTAATAACCATTTTCCAAAATGTTAACAAAAGGATAACAAGCGAATATATATTTAAACTCGAAATTTTTAACAAACGCTTGAGATTTTGAAACAACCCTTTTATGTGACATGCCGATCCGGTTGTAATGTTTAGGCCGGGTTTGGGGTGTTACAATTATGGTATCGAGCCTAGGTTTAAAAACTCACTTGTAGGTTTTTGGGTTCAAAAATGTTTTCAAAGGATGGTTTGGAAAATGGTTTAGAAAAATATATATCTCTTTTACGAAGTATGGCACTCGAGTCTTGGCACCAATCAAGACCGTAAGTTTCTTGATACTTTGCTTTGTTATATGTTGTATTTTTGGTATGTATTCTGTGTGTTTGGTTTGGATGTGATGTTCGGATATAGAGTTGGTTGTGTATGAAATATTTGTCTTCTAGTTAAAAGTATATTAGTGTTATTAAGATCAGAGTGCGCAGCAAGAGTGTAGTGCTGTAGGTTAGGATGTAATACTGATAGTTAGTTGGAAATTTCGAGGACGAAATTTCTTTAAGGAGGGTAGATTTGTAACATCTCGAAATTGGCCCTAGTAGGATTGAGCCCAATGGGCCTTGAGCGTAGTAGCGTTTAAATTTTTGGAGAATAAGAGATTGGCTTAAATGCAAGTTGGACCTATTAGATAAGTGATTTTAGAAGGTTAGAGGGCTTCTATGAAGTCCCGATATCAAACTTTGGCTTTGGGGAAATTTTGGTTTTAGGTGAAAAAACCCGGGAGTTGGTAGGTAGGCTTTAAGAATAAAATGTGGAGGAAAATGACACAAGTGCAGTGTGTGGTGTAGTGGCAAAGTGACGCCACATAAGAGACAAGGGGGTGACGCCACAAGGAAGGAAGGAGGTCCAAGGTTCAAGTCTTGGCTTTTGCATTTTGGTTTTCTTTTTACACGGACCTTAGAAGTTGGCTATAGATTCATAGTTTATTGCGCATGGTTTTAAACACAAGAGGAGCTTGTGGCCAAGTGGTTAGCGGCGTGGATTATGTGACACAAGGAGCCTGGTTCGAATCTCATGAAAAGCAAGGAGTATTTATTTTGATTGGACGGCAAGAGTTTCAGTTGAATTTAAACTCTAGTGACGAAGGGATCTGTAATATCCCAGATTTATGGCTTATGCATTTGTGCTTAAATATATGTGAAGGCATGCTTTTGTGTGTTATGAATGTGTTGTATGAATTTTGTGAACTTTAAGAAATAGGAGAGTGCTTTGGAAATTATCAGCTTTTAAGAGGGAGCTAGGCAGAGGAGGCCTTAAAAGAAATTGTAGGTGAAATATAACACAAAAATGGGCTTGGAAAAGTGGCAAGGAGGCGCCACTTAAAGCCTAGTAAGTGACGCCACAAGGAGTGTCATGGAGGCCTAGGTTCGAGCTACAAGGGAAGCAAAATAAAGGTTTTATTTTGCAGCAGAGATGAGCAGCAAGGGACGGCACTAAGGCTAAATTTTAGGAGCTTTAATCCTTTTATTTTTTTTAAGAGATAAATGGTGATAATTAATTAAGATAAGGGATAAATGTTGGATTATTTTTATTAATTTGAATAAGGTGATAATTGAGAGATAAAGTTATCAGAATAGGGAGAGTTGGCCGAATAGGGGGCTCTAGGTAGAGTAATTTCGGCAAAAAGGGGAAAAGGGTGGCCATTCTTTTCTTCACTTTTTCCTTCTGCCGAATTCTCTAGCAATATTTCTCTTCTCTTTTATTTTGCCAAAGCCGAAAAATTCTTCTCCCTAATCCACCTGAAACACCCCAAACCCGGCCCACAAGCCCTGACCGGATCTGGTATGTCACTGTGGAAAAAAGTTTGAGAAGATTCGATCTAAAGATAAAATCATGACAACTTGTTGAGTTTGTAAAACGGTGACCATTTAAAATCTTAAGTAAAGTGTGGCGTTTATAAAAATATCCTGATTAAAACTTTGATATACATTTTAAGATATAGTTTTGCCGAAAATAAACCGGTTTCAAAATAATAATTCAATCGTCACTTTGCTTTAACATAATAAAAATACTCAAATAGAAATACTTAAATACTTTAATGGGCCTTATTACAATAAATGATTTAAACCAAAGTACTTAATAATAAACTGAATAAAATAGATAAAATGTCTTCTGCATGGGCCACCTCGTATCCACTCCAACCCGGTCCGATCACCACGACTCATCTGCGATGTTTAATAAAAATTGGGTGAGTCATACAGACTCAGTGTGTAATTAAACCACTGAATTCCACCCATATATTAAACCACAAATTAACCCATATAACAGATAACAAATATCATATTCACATATTATCACGTTCTGGGCTTGGCCCATATTCAAATCACTTATCGAGATAACGGGGTAATTAACGCATAATTTCCACATATCGGGCTTAGCCCATTTCCACACAGATCCACATTCATATACTGAGATTGGCCCATTTCCACATTAATCCACATATCAACTGGGCTTGGCCCATTTTCACATTAATCCACATATCAACTGGGCTTGGCCTATTTTCACATTAATCCACATATCAATTGGGGCTTGGCCCATTTTCACATTAATCCACATATCAACTAAAATTATGCAAAGTGCACCCAACCCAACCTAGGGTCCATCCTCTACACACCCCCGTATCCAACCATCACACACCAGGGGATTAATAAATCACCCTCTCCTTTTCACTCCAAAAGGCAATCAATGCCGACCACGTGCAATTAAGCACAATAATCCACAACGCGACCTCAGCCAGCGCCAATCCACGATGTAGCCGTAGCTAACACCAAAACCACGATGGGACACATAGTGACTCATAAACCACGATATGGCACATAGCCGATATCAACCACGATGAGGCACACAGCCACTCATCAAGCCACGCAAACTAAATCGCAATTAATCCACAACGTGACCTCAGTCAACGTCAATCCACGATGTAGCTCAAGGCTAACATCAAACCACGTACTCGAAGTACACCCGTACCTTCTTTCATATCATATCCCTCCCATGCTCATGCAACATGTAATAGTGACATAATAAATGCATGCACATGTCATTAAGGCAGACAATCATATTTCCATAGGCATGTTTACATTCACATAGGCACATTCACTGTAATAGCCTAAATTTTCAGTGGGGTGTCGAATGGTGATTGGAGGTCACTAAATCTGACAAGTGAGTAGAAAATATTATTAATTTAGTGAGTATGAGTTAAATGTAAAGTTAAAAAAAAATTGAAATAGTAAATAGTGTACTAGAAAAAAATAATTAGAATCGAAAACGAGGTATCGAGACCTCGGAGATTTTTAATCTAGCCATAAATATTTTATGAATATTTATGGAGTGTTAATAAGTTAGTATTAAAGTTTCGTCAAGAAATTTTAAAGTTCTAATAGTTAATTGAACAAAAAGGACTAAGTTGTAACAAATGCAAAGTTATGAGAAATGATTAAATAGCTTAAATGATAAAAGAAAGAGGGCTTAAAAGGCAAATAGACCCAAGGTCTATTTGGGCTGGACGGCAAGGGCATGAAATCAGAAAGAAAATAAGGAGAAGTAAGGGCAAAATTGGAATATTGCAAAACTTACTTAATAAAACTAGGACTAAAGTGGAATTATCTAGATTTCTCTTTACTTCTCTGCATTCTCATCTGCAAAAACACCATAGAAGGGTTTCCCTAAGCTGGTTTTTCATATTTTTACTGCAAGTAAGTTCAATTCTTGATTATTTCTTGAAACTTTTGTGTTTTTGTGACTTTTACAACTAGGTCCACTTGGTGAATTCATTAGTTTTAGATTTTATGAATGAAGTTTGAAGTTGCTATGAATATGTGCTGGAAGTATATGATGATTTAGCATGGAATTAGAACTTTAAATGGTTTATATGCTAATTTTATTGAAAGAATTGAATAGAAAGTGAATGTTTGGGACCTAATTTTAAAAGAATTTGAAGTTAGGGTTTTTATGTGGAAATTCTGAATTCTAATAGGTTTGAAATAACTTATAATGATTAGGTAAAGTATTAATTTACAAAAATCAGCTTAATTGAGGGTAATTGATCAAGGACTGAATTGTATGAATGTGAAATTTGGGGCAAATGGAAATCAACACTTTGCACTAAAACACTTTTGGACAAAGCAGCAGCATCTAACTTTGAAAAATCACGAAAATTTGTAGAAATCGAATTAGAGGATGAATAAAATATGAAATTAAATCTTATTGAGTCTAGTTTCTTATAGAAGAAACGGTGTAAGCAATGGAATTGTAAATCATGATATATAATAGGTTTTATTAGACAAGGTCAGAATGATTTTGGGTTCCCCTGTTCTAACTTTGAAATATCATCAAAAATTGTATAAAAATAATTAGGGTCTTAAATTTATATTATTAAAATCCTGAATGAGTCTATTTTCAACAGAAACAAACTTTAACATCATCCAAATCCTGTAAAAGGAGATAATTAATTTTTAGTGAAGATGGGTCGGAACTGTCAGACAGAAGAACAGGGGTGACTTTAAAGAATAAATTGTACTTATTGGCCAAACCAAAAATTCTAAAAATTTTATGGTAAGAAGATATGTGAGTCTATTTTCAGGGAAAATTAGCGGATCTGAAATTAAAGTTCTGTATCTCAAGATAAAAATAATTTAGTGACTTTAACACGGATGGAAGATGAATATCCATATAAGTAAATAGTGAAATTATAGATAATGTTACTTATATGTGGTTTGTAATCATTAAGGATGTGAAATAGAGTAAAGATGAAATCAATACTGATAAGTGAATGATTTTACAATGATAGATCGAGAACCCAAAGCAAGTCGAGAAAAAGAAAAAGTAGTGATTAGTCCTCGAATTTTTCAAATTCTACAAATCGACTCAAATAAGTTCATATGGCTGAAAATTAATGATTAAATGTTAATTTCATGAATTATACAATGTATGATGAGATATACGTATTGATGAATTGAGAATAAAACAACAATGTGAAAACTAAATAAATGATCAAATCGAAGCGGAACATCGGATTTGAGTACTTTTGATCGAGAGGCAAGTGAAAGTGAAAAGTGGTAGCTCCGACACGATGAGTGAAAAGTGGTAGCTCCAAACACCGATCGATGAAAAGTGGTAGCTCCGGCTACTGATCGATGAAAAGTGGTAGCTTCGGCTACAAGTGACAAGTGATAAGTGGTAGCTTTAGCGCTTTGATTAGTAATAAGTGATCATACGTAAAACCATAGTTATACTATGGCAAAGTGGAAGTGAAATACTCAATTTTCCGTAATCGTTCTCTAATTTGATTAAGAATGGTAAGTGACAAAAATGGCCCAAAAGAGTTAAAGTAAATGAATAAATGTTAGTGAGTTTATACAACAGACTCATCAAATTGTGGTTGACAGTGAACTTAGTAATTGTACATAATGTATAAGTGTATGAATGTTTGGTAAGATTTATATTTTATGCCTATGAACTTACTAAGTTTCTATAAACTTACTTGAGTGTATTCAATGTCTTATGTAGATTGAAGTATAAATATACGGAGGATCGGATCAACACTGAGGATCACACTATCAAGATTATCTCCGGTAGCTTTTGTAAATTTCCTTTTTCATTTATATGGCATGTACATATTTGATGATTATATAAATACTGAAACTTGTTTAATGAATATGCATTAAAGAGTGATGAATTTGCTAAATAACATAATTATAATAGAAGTATGAATTGGTATCAAAGTGGATTGGATTGGTTGGTTTTAAAATTGCAGGGAAGATTGGATATTTATAAAGGGGCTATATTGAATTCATAATAAAAATAATATTAACTCTAGTTGTAGAGCGAAAAATGCCGAAGTGCCAGTCACGACAATAGTAGCCACACGAGCGTGCGAGCGCACGTGTGGGGCTTCGACGCGATAGTTGAGGCCATCAGTAGTATTCTTATGGGTTGGGGCTGCTTGGGCTACGATAGGCCGAAGTGGGCCCAATGGGCTCGTGGGCCCAATTGAATAAAATATATGATAGTGTAGTATATAGTGAACTAGAGTAGGTGTATCTCATATACGTGGCTAGATTTGTGTTAGGTGGGCCACACGAGCATGTGGGCCTAAATGGACCGGAATAGGGTTTTAGGCCCAATAGTCTGATACAACCGAAATGGTAGCTGAGTCACTCGAGGCGACATTAGGCCTTCGGAAAGGCCATTACAGGTGCGAAATTATTGAAATACCCTCGATAGGTAAATTACGAAAATACCCTTGGTGGGTAAAATTACTGTTATACCCTTAAAGGTAGTTTTAGCGTGATTGTGTGTAGACCCTAACACACTTTATTTTTAACTCATTATTAATGGTATGGGCTGAAAAGTCGGAGAAAGTTTGTGTATACAATCAAAATACCACCCTGCGTAAGGCGGAGTGCTAGGTGCGTGTCTCTGTAATGACTTAATATTAAGTTGGATGTACATAATGATTTATTGCCTTGTTACTAGAATGTTACATTCATTATGACATATATATATTGTGCATGGAACATGGGAATGGTGATAAAGGGAAGTGATAAGGTCACGTAGTGATCGGTGGCTCTGCCACATTTGATTATAAGGTCACATAGTGATCAGTGGCTCTGCCACAAATGATCTATGAGGTCACATGGTGATTGGTGGCTAAGCCACGGTGGATCTTAAGGTCACATAGTGATCATTGTTATAACCATGAGCATGACTATCGAGAGCGGCGTGTAAGCGGATAGAGGGTTGATTGTAGAAATCCCCATGGTGTGTTGGTTGGTACGGGTTAGCGTGTACAGGATGGAAAAACTAGGTTGGGTTTGGACATGTTGCATTCATTTATTTCTATGCCACATTGAGTGGGCTCAGGCCCAACATGCATTTGTGGGCTACGAGCCATTTATGTGTTTCGGAGAATTTACACACTGAGTCACGATGACTCACCCCTTTGTTTAATTTTGCGGTAATCATTAGATCCTGGATCCGGGAGCCGAGGCGGACTTGTGGTGGCCATGCAATGTTTTCTCAAACTAAATTTGGACTTATTTTTTTATTTGGACTTATTTTCCAAAATGTTAACAAATTTTATTTGATAATTTGATTACTCAAGCTTATTAATAAATGCGAATATATATTTAAACTTAACAAATTTTTTTAAACAAACAACAAACGCTGAGTTTTGAAACAACCCTTTTATGTGACATGCCGATCCGGTTTGTAATGTTTAGGCCGGGTTTGGGGTGTTACAATTATGGTATCAGAGCCTAGGTTCAAAAACTCGGCTGTAAGTTTGGGTTCAAAAATGTTTTCAAAGGATGGTTTGGAAAATGGTTTAGAAAAATATATATCTCTTTTACGGAAGTATGGCACTCGAGTCTTGGCACCAATCCATGACTGTAAAGTTCTTGATACTTTGCTTTGTTATATGTTGTATTTTTGGTATCTATTCTATGTGTTTGGTTTGGATGTGATGTTCGGATATAAAGTTGGTTGTGTATGAAATATTTGTCTTCTTTAATGGCTAGGTGTTTTTGAGTATGTGTAGGAGTTCTAAATTCTAGTTAAAAGTATATTAGTGTTATTAAGATCAGTGCAGTGACAAGAGTGTAGTCTTTGTAGGTTAGGATGTAATACTCTGATAGTTAGTTGGAAATTTCGAGGACGAAATTTCTTTAAGGAGGGTAGATTTGTAACATCTCGAAATTGGGCCTAGTAGGATTGAGCCCAATGGGCCTTGAGCGTAGTAGCGTTTAAATTTTTAGAGAATAAGAGATTGGCTTAAATGCAAGTTGGACCTATTAGATAAGTGATTTTGGAAGGTTAGAGGGCTTCTATGAAGTTCCGATATCAATCTTTGGCTTTGGGGAAATTTTGGTTTTAGGTGAAAAAAACCCTAGGAGTTGGTAGGTAGGCTTTAAGAATAAAATGTGGAGGAAAATGACACAAGTGCAGTATGTGGTGTAGTGGCAAAGTGACGCCACATAAGAGACAAGGGGGTGACGCCACAAGGAAGGGAGGAGGTCCAAGGTTCAAGTCTTGGCTTTTGCATTTTGGTTTTCTTTTTACACGGACCTTAGAAGTTGGCTATAGATTCATACTTTATTGCGCATGGTTTTAAACACAAGAGGAGTGTAACACCCTGAAAATTTGAGTAATTTATTTTCTATGTGTGCTTTGAGTAATTATCTAGAAAGTAAAATTTTCTGATTTATTTTCGTGGTTAGTATAGTCCTGAAGAAGGATTAAAAATTTTATTAGATGGAATATTATTAATTTTGAGAAAATATTTATGGAAGTGGATTAAGTGGCTATGACACATAAATTAATTTAAGTGTCAAAGTGAAGCATAAGATGAGTTATTGGACAAGTGGTGATGGCGCATGAGCTTGTGCATGAGGTTGAAGGTTCGAATCCCATGTTTAGCATCTAGGTGAATTTTATTTTGAATTTTTATGCACAAATATAGCAAGTGTCGGCCAAGAGCTCTTATGGAAGGTGTTGACTTGTTATTTTTGGTTAAAATATCAAAGGAATAAGGAAATTTTGAACTTAAGGAAGGGTATCAAAAGAATAAGGAAAATGTGAAGATATGAGGCATGAATCAAGGAAGTATTTTTGGAAACAATATCTTGGCCTAAAGACCATGTACTTGGACGGCAATATGGCTATAGGGGGGGAGCCGAATTTTGGTGATAGTTTTGGTTAGAATTTTAGTTTTTGTTTTGGTCATTCTTGTTTTGTGCAAGTTTTGAAAATTCTCTCAACCTTTTCTTCCTTTGGCCGAATTTGAACATTGGTAAGTCTTAAAGTTTTTGACCATTTGGTCATTTTTTTGCACATCAATTGGTATTCTTTTGTGCCTTATTTCATTTGAGTGCTGAAAATCTCATACACCAAAAGCCACTCCTTTTCTCTTTTCTTGTTACCATTGCCGATTATTCATCTCTTTCTCAAGCTCATCTTTTTCTTTTCTTTTTCCTATTCACTTTGAAATCAAGCAACATCATCACCATCTTTCTCCTATTTTATTCTTTTCAATCGAAATTCTTTTTACCTACACTCTCATGGCCGAATATTAAGGTGTTCATAAGCCAAATTATTTCCCTGTCTCTTTAATCTTTCATAGCCGAATCCTCCTTAAATCCATACTATTCTCGAATCCTTTCTTTTCGACGTGGAATATAGGTAAGAGTTCTTTTCGTTTCGATTAGTTATTAGTGGTTAGTGCCGAATATTAATGTTCTTTGCCTTTGAAGACATTCAAAATAGGGAAGAAAAGGGCGGTGTTTAGCCTTCGGAAGAAGGGAGGTTCTGTTATTCCCCCTAAGTACAAGCAAAGGACTATTTCGAAATCCGGATTTTCCACCGGGTTGCGGACGTTCAACCGAGGAAAATCAATTATTCGAAGTCGTTCGTACTCTTGAACCATTATTTGTTCGTGGATTCGATTCGGTTAGCGAACCATCAATCGGAGAGAAATCGCAAGTAGAAGTCTTACGAAAATCCGAGGGTAAATTTCTAGATCGCTATATTTAGATCGGTTTTATTATAAATTATAGTGTTCTAATTAACACAATACGTATAGGTGTTGAAGAGCGGGAAAGTTTAGTTCTCTCCATAACCAGGTGTGTAATTTCACACTCATTTTCGGGTTAGATTTCTAATCATAAGTATTGCGATAAAATCGTGAAAATGGTAAATCCGGAAATTTTATAGTAAATGATACTTTTGTGAAAATGCATGCAAACGGTTAAAACCGAGAAATATGCGAAAAACTGTTAAATCGATAAATGGGCCGATAATACTCTAGTTTGATAAATGGGCCGATAATACTCTAGTTCGATAAAATGGGCCGATAATACTCTAGTTCGATAAAATGGGCCAATAATACTCTAGTTCGATAAAATGGGCCGATAATACTCTAGTTCGATTAAATGGGCCGAAAATACTCTAGTTCGATAAATTGGGCTAAAATGGGCCAAAGTTCACTAAACTACTAAATGGGCTAGTTGTTAAATTGTTTATATGGGCCTAATGAAATATTTATTGATACACCCACCGATGTCATAGAATAATTAAAAATCTGTTATGTGATTATATTTTGTTATATACGCATGATTGCATGGGGTGGGTTATATGAAGAGAAGAATGGCCAGTTGCCACAAATTTGGCTCATTGCCTCTAGTTCGGTGGCTCTGCCACAATATGGCTCAATGCCTCTAGTTCGGTGGCTCTGCCACAAATTCGGCTAAATGCCTCTAGTTCGGTGACAATGTCACAATCTAGTTCGGTAGTGCACTACAAAATTATTTAAGGGCTTTAAGCCTATGATTGGTGTGTTTGGCCGGGTGGGTTGACTTGATCCCCACAGGTGTGTTGGTTGGTACGGGGGTGTTAGCGGATGGATATTAGGTTGGTTTGGGAAATTCATTTTTTTTATGCATTCATAAATTTAAATTATGTTATTTTATGATGTATGGTTGAAATCTATAAATGGGCTCAAGCCCAGCATGATGTCTTGACGATCTGGCCCAAAAATGGTGGTAAGTGAGTTGCACACTGAGTTCTTTGTAACTCACCCAATTTTTATAACCATTTCAGGTAATGGAAATTGACGTGGACTTGGACCGGTGATGACTTGGTGGAGGCCATACTACGAATTTGGGTTTTTATAAACTATGACTTTATTTAAGTTTTTATTTTAAATACTATTATTGGTTTGATGTAATAAGGCCTCTAAGTATGTTTTATGGATTTACCGTGAGGATGGTTTTATAGTTTTATTTTGAGACTTTAATTATGGGTTTATGTTAAATCATTTGGTTTTTCCTAAAAATATCGTTTATTTAATATTTTGACAATTAAATGATTTTCTGTAAAATTTTCCTCCAAATTCTTTTACAAAGATTTAAAGTTTCAAGAAACATTTTATTTAAGATAAGTTTTAAACAAGTTTAATTCTTAAATTATCTTTCAAATCCTCGTACTATATTTTATTAAACTCGATTTTCAAAAGTTTTTGTAGCATTATTTTATTGTAAATCTTGAAAAGAAACGGAAGTATGACTTTGTGTGACAAACCAAATCTCGTCTAAACGCATAGACCGGGTTTGGGGTGTTACAAGGAGCTTGTGGCCAAGTGGTTAGCGGCGTGGATTATGTGACAAGGGAGCCTGGGTTCAAATCTCATGAAAAGCAAGGGAGTATTTATTTTGCGGATTGGACGGCAAAAGTTTCAGTTGAATTTAAACTCTAGTGACGAAGGGATCTGTAATATCCTGGATTTATGGCTTATGGATTTGTGCTTAAATATATGTGAAGGCATGCTTTTGTGTGTTATGAATGTGTTGTATGAATTTTGTGAACTTTAAGAAATAGGAGAGTGCTTTGGAAATTATCAGATTTTAAGAGGGAGCTAGGCAGAGGAGGCCTTAAAAGAAATTGTAGGTGAAATATAAAACAAAAATGGGCTTGGAAAAGTGGCAAGGAGGCGCCACTTAAAGCCCAGTAAGTGACGCCACAAGGAGTGTCAGGGAGGCCTAGGTTCGAGCTACAAGGGAAGCAAAATAAAGGTTTTATTTTGCAGCAGAGACGAGCAGCAAGGGACGGCACTAAGGCTAAATTTTAGGAGCTTTAATCCTTTTATTTTTTTTAAGAGATAAATTGTAACGGCCTAATTTTCAGTGGTGTCGGAAATGGTGATATGAGATCACTAAATCTGGCAAGTAAGATTGAATAAGATAGTAATTTAATATTTATGAGTCAAGTGAGAATTTAGAAGAATTTGTGGATTGGTGAATTTAGTGAATTAAAAGAATTTATTAGGTCAAATGTGTCAAAAACGAGGTATCGAGACCTCAAATTTGAAAATCGAGCCATAAATATTTTTAGAAATATTTATGGAGTGTTATTAAGTTAGTATTAAAGTTTGGTTGAGAAATTTAAATGTTTGGGTAGCCAATTTAATAAAAAGGACTAAATTGTAACAAATGCAAAATTTCTAGAAGAATTAAATAGCTCAAGTGTTAAAAGAAAGAGGATTTATAGGGCAATTAACCCAAATGTGAAAAGGCTGGACGGCAAGTGGAAGAAAATCATCACAAAGATAAGGATAATAAGGGCAAAATTGGAATTTTGTAATTTTAATATGTTATTAAGATAAGATTGAAAATAATCTAGAGTAATCTTCACAATTATCTCAGCCAAAAACGTCAGAGGAGTTCTGGAGAAAGCTTGTTTTCATACTATTACATCCTATCAAGAAACCAAAGAAGAAAGAGGAAAAGAAAAAGTTGCAGAGTAGTCCCTAAATTTCAAAATCTTCTACAAATCAGCCGGGTAAGTTCATATGGTTGAATTTATATATTTATTTGTGAATGATTGAATGATATAATGTGCTGTTAAATATGAATTTGCTGTGGGATTGTGAAAAATATGATAAATGAAAGAATAAATGGTGGTAATTCAAATTAGGAAAAACGCAGAATTGAGTACGTTCGTGTCGTGACATGTGATGAATTGACGGATAAGACCATGGTTAATCCATGGCAAATGTGAAATGTAGGTATGGTATCATCCATACTGAGTTATTAAATGTAGGTATGGTATCATCCATACTGAGTTATGAAATGTAGGTATGGTATCATCCATACCGAGTTGTGAAATGTAGGTATGGTATTAACCATACTAAGTTGTGAAATGTAGGTATGGAATTATCCATACTGAGTTGTGAAACGTGGCACTGAGCAACAACGTACTCAAATTCGTAAGACGTTTCCTAATTTGATAAGAAGTAATATAAAATGAGTGAATCAAATGGAAGAGATTGAGTAGTTGTTAATGTTGAGCTCAACTATGTGAAGTATTTTAACAATGGTTGTGAATGGCAGGGAACTTTAGTAAATGTTTTGTAATTGTTTTGGAAATATTATGTGTGTAAGCTACTTTTAAACCTATGAACTTACTAAGCTTCATTAAGCTTACTTGTGTGTGTTTGATATTTTTATGTAGATTGAATTAAAGAGAAGTGGAAGACCGGATCATCATAGCAAAACTCACTATCCAGATCAATTCCGGTAGCTTTTGTTTTATGTTTAAAGGTTTATATGGCATGTATAGAGTTTAAATGAGATGGAGTAAAGATGTTATAAACTAGTTAATGATATTTTGCAACGAAACAGTTTTTAAATTACAGCAGTAACGTGATTTTGAAAAATCACCAAAAATAGAAGAAATGGAATTAGAAAGTGAAAGAGAAATTGAAAGATATTTGAGTCTATTTTCATATGAAAGAAATAGAGTAAGCAAAAGATATGGAAATAATGAGATATTTAAATTTTAGTGAAACTGGTTCTGAATGAATTCGTGATCCCCTGTTCTGCCTTTGAAAAATCATTAAAAATTGCACAAAAATAATTGTGGATTAAAATTTATATGTATGAAATGCTGAATGAGTCTAGTTTCAAATGAGCTAAATAAGAAGGCCATCTAAATTCTGTACAAAGAGTAATTTAATTCGTAGTGAAGAGAGGTCAGAGCAGTTGAACAGTAAAATAGGGGAAACTTTAATGAATAAACTGTACTAATTGGCCACATGAAAAATTCTGGAAAAATTATAGTAAAAAGATATATGAGTCTAGTTTCAGGGAAAATTAACGGATCTTAATTTGGAGTTCCGTAGCTCCAGATATAAATATTTTAGTGACTATGACGCAGATGAACAGTTTTAAATTTTATGCCGAATTAGTAGTTAAGTTCAGTAATGCCTTGTGCTCGACTCCGGCAACGGTCTCGGGTAAGGGGTGTTACATAAATTGTGATAATTAATTAAGATAACGGATAAATGTTGGATTATTTTTATTAATTTGAATAAGGTGATAATTGAGAGATAAAGTTATCAGAATAGGGAGAGTTGGCCGAATAGGGGGCCTAGGTAGAGTAATTTCGGCAAAAAGGGAAAAAGGGTGGCCATTCTTTTCTTCACTTTTTCCTTCTGCCGAATTCTCTAGAAATATTTCTCTTCTCTTTTATTTTGCCAAACCCAAAAAATTCTTCTCCCTAATCCACCTGAAACACCCCAAACCCGGCCCACAAGCCCTGACCGGATCTGGTATGTCACTGCGGAAAAACGTTTGAGAAGATTCGATCTAAAGATAAAATCATGACAACTTGTTGAGTTTGTAAAACGGTGACCATTTAAAATCTTAAGTAAAGTGTGGCGTTTATAAAAATATCCTGATTAAAACTTTGATATACATTTTAAGATATAGTTTTGCCGAAAATAAACCGGTTTCAAAATAATAATTCAATCGTCACTTTGCTTTAACATAATAAAAATACTCAAATCGAAATACTTAAATACTTTAATGGGCCTTATTACAATAAATGATTTAAACCAAAGTACTTAATAATAAACTGAATAAAATAGATAAAATGTCTTCTGCATGGGCCACCTCGTATCCACTCCAACCCGGTCCGATCACCACGACTCATCTGCGATGTTTAATAAAAATTGGGTGAGTCATACAGACTCAGTGTGTAATTAAACCACTGAATTCCACCCACATATTAAACCACAAATTAACCCATATAACAGATAACAAATATCATATTCACATATTATCACGTTCTGGGCTTGGCCCATATTCAAATCACTTATCAGATAACAGGGTAATTAACCGCATAATTTCCACATATCGGCTTAGCCCATTTCCACACTGATCCACATTCATATCACGAGCTTGGCCCATTTCCACATTAATCCACATATCAACTGGGCTTGGCCCATTTTCACATTAATCCACATATCAACTGGGCTTGGCCCATTTTCACATTAATCCACATATCAATTGGGGCTTGGCCCATTTTCACATTAATCCACATATCAACTAAAATTATGCAAAGTGCACCCAACCCAAGCTAGGGTCCATCCTCTACACACCCCCGTATCCAACCACCACACACCAGGGGATTAATAAATCACCCTCTCCTTTTCACTCCAAAAGGCAATCAATGCCGACCACGTGCAATTAAGCACAATAATCCACAACGCGACCTCAGTCAGCGCCAATCCACGATGTAGCCGTAGCTAACACCAAAACCACGATGGGACACATAGTCACTCATCAACCACGATATGGCACATAGCCGATATCAACCACGATGAGGCACACAGCCACTCATCAAGCCACGTGAACTAAATCACAATTAATCCACAACGTGACCTCAGTCAACGTCAATCCACGATGTAGCTCAAGGCTAACATCAAACCACGTACTCGAAGTACACCCGTTCCTTCTTTCATATCATATCCCTCCCATGCTCATGCAACACGTAATAGTGACATAATAAATGCATGCACATGTCATTAAGGCAGACAATCATATTTCCATAGGCATGTTTACATTCACATAGGCACATTCACTGTAATAGCCTAAATTTTTAGTGGTGTCGGAATGGTGATTCGAGGTCACTAAATCTGACAAGTGAGTAGAAAATATTATTAATTTAGTGAGTATGAGTTAAATGTAAAGTTAAAAAAAAATTGAAATAGTAAATAGTGTACTAGAAAAAAAAATAATTAGAATAAAAAACGAGGTATCGAGACCTCGGAGATTTTTAATCTAGCCATAAATATTTTATGAATATTTATGGAGTGTTAATAAGTTAGTATTAAAGTTTCGTCAAGAAATTTTAAAGTTCTAATAGTTAATTGAACAAAAAGGACTAAGTTGTAACAAATGCAAAGTTATGAGAAATGATTAAATAGCTTAAATGATAAAAGAAAGAGGGCTTAAAAGGCAAATAGACCCAAGGTCTATTTGGGCTGGATGGCAAGGGCATGAAATCATAAAGAAAATACGGAGAAGTAAGGGCAAAATTGGAATATTGCAAAACTTACTTAATAAAACTAGGACTAAAGTGGAATTATCAAGATTTCTCTTTACTTCTCTGCATTCTCATCTGCAAAAACACCATAGAAGGGTTTCCCTAAGCTGGTTTTTCATATTTTTACTGCAAGTAAGTTCAATTCTTGATTATTTCTTGAAACTTTTGTGTTTTTGTGACTTTTACAACTAGGTCCACTTGGTGAATTCATTAGTTTTAGATTTTATGAATGAAGTTTGAAGTTGCTATGAATATGTGCTGGAACTATATGATGATTTAGCATGGAATTAGAACTTTAAATGGTTTATATGCTAATTTTATTGAAAGAATTGAATAGAAAGTGAATGTTTGGGACCTAATTTTAAAAGAATTTGAAGTTAGGGTTTTTATGTGGAAATTCTAAATTCCAATAGGTTTGAAATAACTTATAATGATTAGGTAAAGTATTAATTTACAAAAATCAGCTTAATTGAGGGGTAATTGATCAAGGACTGAATTGTATGAACTGCGAAATTTGGGGCAAATGGAAATCAACACTTTGCACTAAAACAGTTTTGGACAGCAGCAGTAGTCTAACTTTGAAAAATCACCAAAATTTGTATAAATCGAATTAGAGGATGAATAAAATATGAATTAAAGCTTATTGAGTCTAGTTTCTTATAGAAGAAACGGTGTAAGCAATGGAATTGTAAATCATGAGATATAATAGGTTTTATGAGACAAGGTCAGAATGATTTCGGGTTCCCCTGTTCTGACTTTGAAAAATCATCAAAAATTGTATAAAAATAATTAGGGTCTTAAATTTATATTATTAAAATCCTGAATGAGTCTATTTTCAACAGAAACAAACGTTAACATCATCTGAATCCTGTAAAAGGAGATAATTAATTTTTAGTGAAGATGGGTCAGAACTGTTAGACAGAAGAACATGGGTGACTTTAAAGAATAAACTGTACTTATTGGCCAAACCAAAAATTCTAAAAATTTTATGGTAAGAAGATGTAATCATTAAGGATAATGTTACTTATATGTGGTTTGTAATCATTAAGGATGTGAAATAGAGTAAAGATGAAATCAATACTGATAAGTGAATGATTTTACAATGATAGATCGAGAACCCAAAGCAAGTCGAGGAAAAGAAAAAGTAGCTGATTAGTCCCTGAATTTTTTCAAATTCTGCAAATTGACTCAGGTAAGTTCATATGGCTGAAAATTAATGATTAAATGTTAATTTCATGAATTATACAATGTATGATGAGATATACGTATTGATGAATTGAGAATAAAACAACAATGCGAAAACTAAATAAATGATCAAATCGAGCGGAACATCGAATTTGAGTACTTTTGATCAGAGGAAAGTGAAAGTGAAAAGAGGTAGCTCCGGTTACCTGATCAGTGAAAAGTGGTAGCTCCGGCTACCTGATCAGTGAAAAGTGGTAGCTTCGGCTACAAGTGACAAGTGATAAGTGGTAGCTTTAGCTACGCTTATCTGATTAGTAATAAGTGATCATACGTAAAACCATAGTTATACTATGGCAAAGTGGAAGTGAAATACTCAATTTTCCGTAATCAATCTCTAATTTGATTAAGAATGGTAAGTGACAAAAAGGGCCCAAAAGAGTTAAAGTAAATGAATAAATGTTAGTGAGTTTATACAACAGGACTCATCAAATTGTGGTTGACAGGTGAACTTAGTAATTGTACATAATGTATAAGTGTATGAATGTTTGGTAAGATTTATATTTTATGCCTATGAACTTACTAAGTTTCTATAAACTTACTTTGAGTGTATTCAATGTCTTATGTAGATGGAAGTATAAATATACGGAGGATCGGATCAACACTGAGGATCACACTATCAAGATTATCTCCGGTAGCTTTTGTAAATTTCCTTTTTGATTTATATGGCATGTACATATTTGATGATTATATAAATACTAAAACTTGTTTAATGAATATGCATTAAAGAGTGATGAATATGCTAAATAATATAATTATAATAGAAGTATGAATTGGTATCAAAGTGGATTGGATTGGTTGGTTTTAAAGTTGCAGGGAAGATTGGATATTTATAAAAGGGCTATATTGAATTCATAATAAAAATAATATTAACTCTAGTTGTAGAGCGGAAAATGCCGAAGTGCCAGTCACGGCAATAGTAGCCACACGAGCGTGCGAGCGCACGTATGGGGCTTCGGCGCGATAGTTGAGGCCATCGATGCAGTATTCTTGTGGGTTGGGGCTTTGCTTGGGCTACGATAGGCGAAGTGGGCCCAATGGGCTCGTGGGCCCAATTGAATAAAATATATGATAGTGTAGTATATAGTGAACTAGAGTAGGTGTATCTCATATACGTGGCTACATTTGTGTTAGGTGGGCCACACGAGCATGTGGGCCTAAATGGACCGGAATAGGGTTTTAGGCCCAATAGTCTGACATAACCGAAATGGTAGCCGAGTCACTCGGGGACATTAGGCCTTGAAAGGCCATTGCAAAGTCTTGAAATTGCTGAAATACCCTCGATAGGTAAATTACGAAAGTACCCTTGGTGGGTAAAATTACTCATTATACCCTTTAAAGGTAGTTTTAGCGTGATTGTGTGTAGACCCTAACACACTTTATTTTTAACTGTATTATTAATGGTATGGGCTGAAAAGTTGGAGAAGGTTGTGTATACAGTCGAAATACCCTAGCGGGTAAGGCAAGGAGTGCTAGGTGCGTATCCAGTAATGACTTAATATTAAGTTGGATGTACATAATGATTTATTGCCTTGTTACTAGAATGTTACATTCATTATGACATATATATATTGTGCATGGAACATGGGAATGGTGATAAAGGGGAAGTGATAAGGTCACGTAGTGATCGGTGGCTCTGCCACATTTGATTATAAGGTCACATAGTGATCAGTGGCTCTGCCACAAATGATTTATGAGGTCACATGGTGATTGGTGGCTAAGCCACAGTGGATCTTAAGGTCACATAGTGATCATTGTTATAACCAGTAGCATGACTGTCGAGACGGCGTGTAGCGGATAGAGGGTTGATTGTAGAAATCCCCATGGTGTGTTGGTTGGTACGGGTTAGCGTGTACAGGATGGAAAAACTAGGTTGGGTTGGGACATGTTGCATTCATTTATTTCTATGCCACATTGAGTGGGCTCAGGCCCAACATGCATTTGTGGGCTACGAGCCATTTATGTGTTTCGGGGAATTTACACACTGAGTCACGATGACTCACCCCTTTGTTTAATTTTGCAGGTAATCATTAGATCGTAGATCTGGGAGCTGAGGCGGACTTGTGGTGGCCATGCAATGTTTTCTCGTAAACTCGTTTCTTTTATTTGGACTTATTTTTATTTGGGTTTTTGTTATGTAATAAGGCCACTATAACTTTAATTTTGGTATTTTATTTGGTTTAGCTTTTAATTTGATTACTGGCTATTATTATTAAATGTTCAATATGGGAATTTCCTAAACCTTTAATAACCATTTTCCAAAATGTTAACAAAAGGATAACAAGCGAATATATATTTAAACTCAAAATTTTTAACAAACGCTGATTTTGAAACAACCCTTTTATGTGACATGCGGATCCGGTTGTAATGTTTAGGCCGGGTTTGGGGTGTTACAATTATAATATCGAGTCTAGGTTCAAAAACTCACTGTAGGTTTGGGTTCAAAAATGTTTTCAAAGGATGGTTTGGAAAATGGTTTAGAAAAATATATATCTCTTTTACGAAGTATGGCACTCAGTCTTCGCACCAATCCATGCTTTGTAAGTTTCTTGATACTTTGCTTTGTTATATGTTGTATTTTTGGTATCTATTCTATGTGTTTGGTTTGGATGTGATGTTCGGATATAGAGTTGGTTGTGTATGAAATATTTCTCTTCTTTAATGGCTAGGTGTTTTTGAGTATGTGTAGGAGTTCTAAATTCTAGTTAAAAGTATATTAGTGTTATTAAGATCGAGTCTTGCGAGCAAGAGTTGGTAGGTAGGCTTTAAGAATAAAATGTGGAGGAAAATGACACAAGTGCAGTGTGTGGTATAGTGGCAAAGTGACGCCACATAAGAGACAAGGGGGTGACGCCACAAGGAAGGAAGGAGGTCCAAGGTTCAAGTCTTGGCTTTTGCATTTTGGTTTTCTTTTTACACGGACCTTAGAAGTTGGCTATAGATTCATAGTTTATTGCGCATGGTTTTAAACACAAGAGGAGCTTGTGGCCAAGTGGTTAGCGGCGTGGATTATGTGACAAGGGAGCCTGGGTTCGAATCTCATGAAAAGCAAGGGAGTATTTATTTTGCGGATCGGACGGCAAGAGTTTCAGTTGAATTTAAACTCTAGTGACGAAGGGATCTGTAATATCCCGGATTTATGGCTTATGCATTTGTGCTTAAATATATGTGAAGGCATGCTTTTGTGTGTTATGA
Source organism: Gossypium bickii (assembly GCA_025503065.1). Lineage (NCBI taxonomy): Eukaryota > Viridiplantae > Streptophyta > Magnoliopsida > Malvales > Malvaceae > Gossypium > Gossypium bickii. The sequence continues at coordinate 137,324,813 of CP106711.1, forward strand.
ATGTGTTGTATGAATTTTGTGAACTTTAAGAAATAGGAGTGTGCTTTGGAAATTATCGATTTTAAGAGGAGCTAGGCGAGAGGAGGCCTTAAAAGAAATTATAGGTGAAATATAACACAAAAATGGGCTTGGAAAAGTGGCAAGGAGGCGCCACTTAAAGCCCAGTAAGTGACGCCACAAGGAGTGTCAGGGAGGCCTAGGTTCGAGCTACAAGGGAAGCAAAATAAAGGTTTTATTTTGCAGCAGAGATGAGCAGCAAGGGACGGCACTAAGGCTAAATTTTAGGAGCTTTAATCCTTTTATTTTTTTAAGAGATAAATGGTGATAATTAATTAAGATAAGGGATAAATTTTGGATTATTTTTATTAATTTGAATAAGGTGATAATTGAGAGATAAAGTTATCGAATAGGGAGAGTTGGCGAATAGGGGCTCTAGGTAGAGTAATTTTGGCAAAAGGGAAAAAGGGTGGCCATTCTTTTCTTCACTTTTTCCTTCCACGAATTCTCTAGCAATATTTCTCTTCTCTTTTATTTTGCCAAAGCCGAAAAATTCTTCTCCCTAATCCACCTGAAACACCCCAAACCCAGCCCACAAGCCCTGACCGGATCTGGTATGTCACTGCAGAAAAACGTTTGAGAAGATTCGATCTAAAGATAAAATCATGACAACTTGTTGAGTTTGTAAAACGGTGACCATTTAAAATCTTAAGTAAAGTGTGGCATTTATAAAAATATCCTGATTAAAACTTTGATATACATTTTAAGATATAGTTTTGCCGAAAATAAACCGGTTTCAAAATAATAATTCAATCGTCACTTTGCTTTAACATAATAAAAATACTCAAATAGAAATACTTAAATACTTTAATGGGCCTTATTACAATAAATGATTTAAACTAAAGTACTTAATAATAAACTGAATAAAATAGATAAAATGTCTTCTGCATGGGCCACCTCGTATCCACTCCAACCCGGTCCGATCACCACGACTCATCTGCGATGTTTAATAAAAATTGGGTTAGTCATACAGACTCAGTGTGTAATTAAACCACTGAATTCCACCCACATATTAAACCACAAATTAACCCATATAACAGATAACAAATATCATATTCACATATTATCACGTTCTGGGCTTGGCCCATATTCAAATCACTTATCAGATAACAGGGTAATTAACCGCATAATTTCCACATATCGGGCTTAGCCCATTTCCACACTGATCCACATTCATATACTGAGCTTGGCCCATTTCCACATTAATCCACATATCAATTGGGCTTGGCCCATTTTCACATTAATCCACATATCAACTGGGCTTGGCCCATTTTCACATTAATCCACATATCAATTGGGGCTTGGCCCATTTTCACATTAATCCACATATCAACTAAAATTATGCAAAGTGCACCCAACCCAACCTAGGGTCCATCCTCTACACACCCCCGTATCCAACCACCACACACCAGGGGATTAATAAATCACCCTCTCCTTTTCACTCCAAAAGGCAATCAATGCCGCCCACGTGCAATTAAGCACAATAATCCACAACGCGACCTCAGTCAGTGCCAATCCACGATGTAGCCGTAGCTAACACCAAAACCACGATGGGACACATAGTCACTCATCAACCACGATATGGCACATAGCCGATATCAACCACGATGAGGCACACAGCCACTCATCAAGCCATGCGAACTAAATCGCAATTAATCCACAACGTGACCTCAGTCAACGTCAATCCACGATGTAGCTCAAGGCTAACATCAAACCACGTACTCGAAGTACACCCGTACCTTCTTTCATATCATATCCCTCCCATGCTCATGCAACATGTAATAGTGACATAATAAATGCATGCACATGTCATTAAGGCAGACAATCATATTTCCATAGGCATGTTTACATTCACATAGGCACATTCACATTCTTGTCAACAGATAGCACTAACCTGACTATCGATATACCCCTTTTTAGGGTAACCACCACATAACTGCCACTGCGCTGGTTAGCACATAAATCACACATGCAATTATAGCAAAAACCCGAAAAACGGTGGGTTAATCACACACCTGACTATTAGCGAAATCTCGAACTACTGGGATCTAACACGATGAACGGGGTTTTTCCTCCTCCCTTAATGCCGATTTGGTCTCCTACCAAATCCCGAAGGCTTTGATTATCTCTGCCGATTTACCCCTTGCTTATCCAAAACCCAAATACTTGTTCCTAAAGTTGTCGATATCCCTTGATCACTTCAAATCCCGAAACTCTCCTTCAATGCTCCATGCCGATTTGCACAAACAAAAGAAGCACTAGATCATGGCTTATGAATATTCGGCTAACCTTTGATCCATGCCTAATTACTGATTTCGGCATCCCCCAAGAAAAGAAACAAACTGAATGCTTAAAGAAGAATTCTTACCACTCTATGTTGCTTGAAGAGAGACCAAAATTAAGTGGTCGACAGCACCCTTCCTTAGAGATTCGGCTTTTGAGCACAACAATGGTGGTTTTGGCACTTTATTGGTAAAGGGAAAAATACACAAAAGTAGAGAAGGCTTTTAGAGGTTTCAGCTATACAAGAAAATATGTAGAAAATAAGGTTTAAGAAAAAGAATAGGGAAAGAAAATGAAAAGAGATTCGGCAAGGAGACTAGGGAGGAAACAAAATAATTTCGGCACTTTAACACTTCTTCATGGCCGAATATGCAAGCCCCCAAAGTCCTATATTCGGCCACCACAACTCCACTTATCAAATCCCAATTAATCTCTTATATTTCCTCTTTATCACACATTTGAAATAAATAAAATAAAACACCACTTATCCCTTATCTATCCCTATATTATTTCTTATCCATCCACTTAGCAAAAATAAAATAAAAATAAATCAACTATTATCACTTTACTTAAACCAACCTTTATCTCCTTATTCATCAAAATAAAAACAACAATTATCCTTTACTAATCTCCTATTTAATCTCTTATCCTCCCATTTAAACTAAAAAAATATAACCCAACATTTATCCTACTCCTAGCTCTTTTGTGTTATAAACTCCCCACAATTTCTTTTAAAGCCACCTTCCCTAGCTCCCCCTTGTCTTAACGCCAAAAGCAAAATAAAAACATGCCTACTGCTGTCACCAAGGCTCGAACCTGAGCCCTCATTGCCGCAAGCCATATATAACGCCCCAAGCCACTTTGCTGCTGGCTCTTTTTGTATCATAAACTCCCCATAATTTCTTTTAAAGCCTCCTTAGCCCAGGTTCCCTTCTTAACGCAAGGAGCAAAATAAAACACACTCCCACGATTCGAACCAAGGCCCTTGCCCATGGCGTCATCACCAAGGCCCTAAGTGGCGCACTGCAACCACTTTACCAGGCTCACTTCCATGTCCAAAGACTCCTATATTCTTCCCTTAAGGCCTCCCTGGCCTTGATCCCCTTCTTGACGCAAAAAGAAAAGCCCACAACGCAATTCCTGCAACTCGAACCTCCTCCCTCCTGAGGCTCCCTTTGACTCAAGCTCCCTTGCTCCTAGGTGGCGTCCCAAGCCACTTTACCACCCGACTTCCTTGTGTCATAAATCCCACGCAAATTTTCCTAAAGGCCTCTTTACCTAGTTTCCTCTTTTCACTTAAAAATTCTAATATTTTCCAAAGCTTTCACCTCATATCCTAGGGTTCTAAAAACCCTTAATACCCTTCCAAACACTGCCAAAACCTACTAACTCATGAATTATGCACGAGCGCATAACCCCTAATCTAGGATGTTACACCACCATTGCCGTAACCGCTGAATAGATTCATATCCCTCTCTATTCATCTTTGTTGAGTGACTCATAGCCGACTATTCTCTAAGCCTCAACGCCGAATCTTTGTGGTGTCAAACATAGGTGCTGTCGATTTCTGTGGTAAGGGTAAGATGAAAGGCTATTCAATTTCTTTTCTTTTCTGTTAGCCGAAAATGATGAGACTAATCTTATTTATGTATCTTGGCCGAAACTCTGAAGGAGGGTTTCGGGATTCTATTAGTGTCGACTACAAAGGAGGAGATCATTTGGGATTTCAGATTTAAGGTAAGTAAGGTGTGATATTCGGCCATAGGCCATTTTATTGTGATCAAATGTTAGGTTGGATCTAACATGTGTCTGTAGGGATTTCGACAGATACCCTAATCAAGTAGTAATTTTGGAATTTGATTCATCAAGGTAAGGGTATAAGTGTTCGGCCTAAGGCCACTTTCTAATACTTTTGGTATAGAAGTCGATTCTAACAGTGGTTAAGCAGGGTATTTCGACAACTCCCTAATCAAGTGGTTGTTTTCGGGAAATAAGATTCACAAGGTAAGTGAATCTGATATTTGGCCAAGGCCCTATTCCACGATTTAGATCTGTTTCTTTATTATTCAAAAGCCGAAAACTAACCTGTGAAGTGATTTGATGCTAGCCGATTTCAAGAAAGAAATAATACAAAGTTTCGGGAGTTGTTTAGTCATTAAATCAGCAGCAAGGTAAGAAGTGGTTGTGTTAATCCTTCGGGATTTGGTTTTAATAGCTGAATGTCTTTTTACTAACCTGTTTAGGGATTGGCCAAATATAGGAATTAAAGATCTAAAGCGCTAGATCGGATTGTTCGGGATTTCTATAAACTCGCTAAGAATACCAGGTGTGTACCCCACACTAAACCTTATTAGATTATGGCTTAAATTAATTATGTGTGTTTTAATAATATGAATGTGGCCAAAGGTACCATGCAATGGTACAAAAGTACTCAGGTATGTTAATTTACTACTGCTGTAGCTATTTTATTATGAATATATGATATGGCACATATGTGAACAGTGATAAGAATGTGGAATAAGGCATGAAATTGCATGATATGAATGACATGGGCATATGGGTGATTATGAAAGGGGAAGTGAAATTGGTGGTTTTAAACCATAATATCTCGAATGGGGTGACTTGGTCCACGAGAATCGAATGTGGTGTCTCATGACACAAAATAATTATCTGGTGACTATGCCACAATTTTGTAAGGGCGATGAGCATGTCGTCTACATTGACTGCCTTCGATGATGTGTAGCGGATGGAGGGTTGACTTAGTAGTCCCCACAGTGTGCAGGTTGGTACGGGTGATGTGTAGCGGATGGTATCTAGGTTTGGGTTCGAGATTGCACCACTATTATATCTGTTACATGTATGAATTTGTTTGCCTAAATTGTTTGGGACTTAGTGTTGGTTATACACACTGAGTCTATTTGACTCACCCCGTTGTGGGAATATTTTTCAGGTAACGCTCAGTGATGGACCGGGTCGGCAGGAGCTTAGTGGTGGCCATGCTCAGTTCGGGATTTTATCTTTATTTTGGACTTGTTATATTTTGAATATTTTAGATATATTTTGGGTTTTGTTTAGATGTAATAAGGCCATAGTATGAATCTGTTTTATGCATGCTTTTATTTGATTTTATTATGTTATGAATCTTTATCAAATTAAAGATTAAGTAAATTTTATTTTAAAAATAAACCCTAAGTGCTTTGGACACCCTAAAACAAATGGTTTTCAATATAAAGTAAACTCTAGTACAACTCGATATTTCCTTAATTCAAAGTCTTATAAAAACCTAGATTTCAAGAATCAACTTGTTCCCAACTCTAGCCCAGCCCAAAAACAAATTTTCTTTCAAAACCACTCAGATTTTTCCAAAGTAACAAACAAATTTTAAACCGTTTTACTCAAGGAACATACCAGATCCGGTCAGGGCTCGTGGGCCGAGTTTGGGGTGTTTCAGCTTGGTATCAGAGCCCAGTTTTAAAACTCTCGGCCTTGGGTTTAAAGCCCATAACGTTTTAAAAATTGAGCCCAACTGAATTTTGTGAAAATTTTTTTATAAAATGAGCAGGTTTTCAGGCATGGCACCTAACTCTCCGAGGCAGAAGTCCACTGGGTAAGTACCTCTAACCATTATGTGATTTATTGTATGAAGCTGTAAGAAGGGTATAATTGGGCGTAGACTAGTATGCTAGGGTGTGGCAACCATTGTGCGCATGTCTAGGATTGGATTGAAAGAGCACAGTACTTAAGCAGATCCTAGTGACTCACCTCCTCTTCATTGGAATCCTACAGTGTGCGTAGCTACTGTTCACCCTAACCAAGAGGACTTATTCACAGGCTAAACTCAGTAACTAAAACCCGAAAGAGACTAGCCACATTTTTATGAAAACCCTAGTTTTAAAAATTAACAAACTACTCTTTTGAATTGTGAAAATTATTATTTTGAAAATTTTCTAAAAATTCCTAGTTTACAAAATTACCTAAATACCACAGTGGTAAAATTAAAAAAATGCCCTTGGTTTATAAAATGTCCATACTACCCACAGTTTTATCAAAATTTCCTTACTTTATAAAATGTCCAAAAACTCTATTTTGCAAAATATTAAAATACTCGATTTGGAAAATTTACTGAAATTGCCCCCGACATACAAAATTACCAAAATGACCCTGATTTCTAAAATTTACAAACATCACCGATTTGGAAAACAAATTCTCAAAAAGAACCCTCAAGTTTTGTAAATTTTGAAATACCCTTAATTTATTAAGATTTATAAATTGACCAGGTTTATTACCAAAATACCCTTATAGGACAAATGAGCGAAAATACCCACAGGTTAGAAACGGACCAAAAATGTTGGTGAATGTGTGTGTGTTGACACTCTTTGAATGAATGCACTTCTCTGAATTAGGGTAGAAGACTTGAAACCTTGATTGATCGAAAGAACTACTTAAAAACTCTTTCATAAAACTTCTTGCGGATAATCGGTGAAACAAGGACTAATTCATAAAAATTTCTTAATCAGTTAAAGCGCGATCGTAGAGATGAGCTCTAGGGGGCGTGGTCATAATACGCGAGGGCGTGGTCGAGAAAGAATGATTTGTTTGAACCCGTTAGATCGGGTCAAGGGTCAAAAATGAGGTACCACCAGTCACCACCACCACCACCAAGTTGGTGTTGGCGTGAAGATCGGGACAGGGGATGATCTTTGTGTCGCATAGCGGTCTTTGCGAGTTCTTGAGATGGTGGTGGAGCGGTGGAAATATGAGAGCTCAAAAATGCATGCCGGCGACTTTGAGCCAATGGGTGAGGTGTTAAAGGCGTATCGGTGTGGCACCCATGCGGTGAGTATTGGTTGAAGCGGCGAGCGGATCATGGATGAGCTCGATCGACCGGCGAGGAAAAGTTGAAAGGGTTGGTGTCGCTTCTTAGTGATAAGTCATATCAATGGTGGCTCCACGATTCGGGATAGTGCTACGGTGAAGAACTCACTTGGGAATATGTTAAGGCGGCATATCGGAAGAAGTATGTTGGTACTCATTATATAGATGCACGAGAAAGGCTTTTAGGGGGTGGTTCAAGGAATAAGTGCATAGCGGAGTGCAGGCTGAATTCTTAAGGCTGAGCCGGTATGCTCGAGGATAGTGGCTCACGAACATGAGCAGTGTGTTCGATTTGAGGAGGGGCCGAGAGATGATCTAAGGTTATTGATAGCTCATGGCAAGAGCGGGAATTTCTTTGTGTTGGTGGAGCAGGCTAAGGTAGTTGAAGGAATTAAGGATCGTAAGCGCGAAACTACGAGTGAAATAGGCGAGAAGAGGGGTTATGGATCATTAGGATCGTCTGGAATGTTTAAAAGAGGCCTAGAGTGGATGGGCCACGAGGTCAGCAAGTCGGTACAGGAGGGCAATATCGTACTTGTAACCAGTGTGGAAAGATGCATCTAGGAGAGTGTTGGAAGAAGACAGGAGGATGTTTTAAGTGTGGATCTAAGGATCACATGATTAAGGACTGTCCCATTAAGATAGATGGGAGCCGCCCAACAGGACAGGGTGTTAATCAGGCTGGTAGAGGTGGGCGCGATCTCGGCGAGAGTCGTGGTTCGAATGGTAAAGGTAACAATCTTTGGAAGAGGGCGAGAACACTGGCGAGGTGTTGGTATCTGAGAGCAAGGCAGTCGGGTCTAGTGTATGCGGTTCGCGGGGAGGGAGGATGGAGCGCCCGGACGTTATAACCGATGCGTTTCTTATTTGTGGCAAGCCTTATTTTACTTTGATTGATGTGGGCTCAACCCATTCTTATGTTGCAAGTAGAGTAGTTGAAACTCTAGACATAGCTTACGAACTATCTCGATAGGGAGATAAGCGTAGTAAGCCCATTAGGTCAAAGCTGTAGTGGTGAATAAGATCTTTTAGGGGTACCTCTAGAGATTTAAGGAATGGTATTCTCTGTCGACTTTAATGGAACTACCCTTGGAGAATTGATCTCATTCTTGGTATGGGTGGCTAGTGGAACATCGGGTGTATTGGATTGTGCAACTAAGCGAATAGAGTTAAGGACCCCGGAGGATGAGGTGGTCATTATGATAGGAGAAAGAAGAAACTACTTGTCTAACGTAGTTTCAGCATTAAAGGCTGATAAGATGGTTCGGAAAGGTTGCAAGGCATTTTTGGCCTTTGTTAATGCATTGGATGCCAAGGAAGGGGGAGTTAGTGGGGTAAGGACAGTAAGGGACTTTGTGGATGTCTTTCCGAAGGAATTACCGGGAATACCCTCGGATAGGGAGGTGGAGTTCGGAATTGATTTGCTACCGAGAACAGCTCCTGTGTCAATTGCCCCGTATAGAATGGCGCCAAAGGAGTTGGTTGAGCTCAAGGCTCAGATCCAAGAGTTGCTGGATCGTGGGTTTATCTGACCCAGTGTGTTTCCATGGGGAGCACCTATCTTGTTTGTGAAGAAGAAGGACGGAACTATGCGCATGTGCATAGATTATCGTCAGTTGAATAAGCTGACCATCAAGAACAAGTACCCGTTGCCAAGGATAGACGACTTGTTCGACCAGCTTAAGGGGGCCACAGTATTCTCGAAGATAGATCTAAGGTCGGGATATCATCAGTTGAAGGTAAAGGAGGCGGATATCCATAAGACAGCCTTTAGGACAAGATACGGCCATTATAAGTTCTTAGTAATGCCGTTCGGTTTGACGAACGCCTGACCAGCGTTCATGGATATGATAAACTGGGTTTTTAACCTTACTTGGATCGATTAAATGCGTTGTATTCATCGGCGATATCTAGTATACTCAAGTTTGAAGAGGAGCATGATGAGCATCTCCGGGTTGTGTTGCAAATGTTAAGGAGAAGAAGCTTTATGCCAAATTCAAATAAGTGTGAATTTTGGGTTTGAAGGAAGATGCGTTCTTTGTAATATCCTAGATTAGGGGTTATGCATTTGTGGCATAATTCAAGTGTTAGTGAGCTTAGTGTATGTTTGGATGTGTTTTAGAAGTTTTTGAGAACTTTAGGTGAAGGGAAATGCTTGGAAAATATTGGAATTTTAAGTGAAAAGAGAAACTAGGCAAGGAGGCCTTAAGGAAAAATTATAGGCGCTTTTGGACATGGAAAGAGGGCTTGGTAAAGTGGTGGAAGGCGCCACTTAGGGCCTTTGAAGCACCCACACCCGGCCCATGAGCCTTAACTTGGGATCTGGTATGCTCTTGAAGAAAACCGGTTCAAAATTCATTTGTTACTTTGGAAAAACCATGTGTTTTGAGAGAAATTATTTTTGGGTTGGGCTCGAGTTAAAAAAACAAGTTTATCTTATATTAGAAACCCATTTATTTCAGTGACAAAACATTTAGAGTTTATTTTAAATGAAATTAACTTAATCTTTAATAAATAAAATTTAGTAACATAATAAATAAAAGCAGAAATAAAATAGTGCACTATGGCCTTATTACATCAAATTAAAACCCAAAATAAAATTCAAGGTACTTAGAAATAAAAGAAAGTCAGAAATAAAATAAAATTTGAATTTCGCATGGCTACCCCTAAACTTACACAATGACCAGGTCCATCACCGATCATCACATGAAAAATATTCCCCAACGAGGTGAGTCAACAGACTCAATGTGTAACCAACACTAAAATTTAATAGCTCGGCATACCTTATCATATCACATGCATATTCATATACTGAGATAAAATAATGATGCAACCCAACCCAAACCTATAGGCCATCCGCTACACATCACCCGTACCAACACAGCCATGCAGCGTGGGGACTACTAAGTCAACCCTCCATCCGCTACACACCATCGAAGAATCATTTGCGATCGGCGTGCTCATCGCCTCTTATGAATATTTGTGGTCTTAGGTCACCACATTCGATATATCGTGGTCTTAAGTCACCACATTCATATATCGTGGTCTTAGGTCACCACATTCAGATATTGTGGTCTTAGGTCACCACATTCAGATATCGTGGTCTTAGGTCACCACATTCACTTCCCCTTTTCAATAACCCATATGCCCCATATCATACATATTATGCATTAACATGCCAAATTTCACATTCTTATCACTTATCACATGTTAAATATAACATATTTCATAATCCTAGTAGGAGTAGGAAACGTACCTGAGTACTTTGTACCATAACATGGTACCTTAGCCACATTCTTACACTTTCATATTAACACATATATCAAGTTTAAGCCATAAATCTATTAAGATTAGTGTGGGGTACACACCTGATTCACTTAATGCTTTTATTGAAATCCCGAAACTCGATCTAATGCCTTAGATCTTCAATTCCTACATTCGGCCACACTCAACACCTTTAGTAAAAGCCTATTCGGCTATTCAACCAAATCCCGAAGGATTACTTGTAACAAAAACCCTTACCTTGCTGCCGATTGCACTGCTAATCAAATCCCGAATACTTTGCTATATTCCTTCTGGTATTCGACTAACACTAGATCAATTGATTTGATTAGTTTTAGAAGCTTTTGAACAATTCTGAAATAGATCTAGGTTCCTAAATAAGCCTTGGCCGAATGTATAAGTACACTTACCTTGCGATCTACAAATCCAGCGCTACTTGCTTGTGAAAGAGTCGAAATACCTATAGACATAGGTTAGATTTAATTCTAACATTAACTCACATAAATTTGGCCTATGGCGAATACCACATAACCTACCTTGGATGTTGAAATCCCGAATAGTCCTCCTTATAGTCGACTACCTTTGAAAATCCAGAGACCCTTCAAGTTTCGGCCAAAATTGCTAATAGGATTAGTTCCTAAATTTCAATAAGTCTAAAAGAGAAAGAATGAGAATCAAATAACAGTGATCCTTACCCCACTTACTGAAACCAACAGTATTCCTTCTTGGCACTCCTTGAGAGATTCGGCTATAGGCTAAGTGTGATCAACAATTTCGGCCTTTTTGAAACTTATGAGAAGAAGAGTTTGAAGTATTTTGGAAATGGTAACAAAGGGAAATTCGGCTTCAAAGAAAAGAGAGGAAAAGAGAACCTCTTTTGACTAAAAACTTTCGGTCAAAGAGGAGAATAAAGAAAAGAAATCCCAAGAGCTGATCATCCCCTATTTATACTACCGAAATTCGGCACACCTATCTCCACTTATCAAATCCCAATTTAATCTCTTATTTTCTCTTAATCACCTATTCAAAATAAATACAATAAATCTACAATTATCCTTTTATCAGCTCATTCAAAATAACTTGAATTAATCCTTACTTATTCAAATAAAATATCACCATAATTATCTTCTATCTACTCATCTAAACTAAATAAAATAAATCAACCTTTTATTCAAAATAAATTGAATAAACCAACATTTATCTTACCTTATAGCTGAATTTCCAATAAATAATAACCAAGCTTATCACCTCCTAAAATAAATAAAATAAAATCTTATTTAATCTAAATAAAACCATAATTATCCTATATTAAAATAAATAAAAATCAATCCAACTTTATCTTATCTAGCCGAAAATTAATAGGAGAATTAAAATCCTCCTCCAATTGAAAGTCCCAAGCTGTCCACTTTCTTCCAACTCTTCCTTGATGCAAAAGCAAAATAAAAACACTCCCCTTGCTGCTGCTCACAAGCCTCGAACCCGAGACACATTTGGAGCCCTTGGATGCAAAGTACTGAGATAACACCCCAACCACTTTGCCAAAGTATTTGTTTGTGATATGATTCACCCAGAACTTCTTTTAAGACCTCTTTCCTAGCTCCCCCTTGTCTTAACGCCAAAGCAAAATAAAAACACGCCCATGCCGCCAACGGGATTCGAACCAAGGCCCTTGTCCAGGTGTCATTTCCAGGCCCTTAAATGGTGCATTGCAGCCACTTTACCAAGGTGCTCTTTGTGTCCAAAAGCACCTATAACTTCCCTTAAGGCCTCCTTAGCCCAATTCCCCTTTTAACGCCAAAAATAAAATAAAAGCTCATTTGCTTCCCACGTTGCTCGAACCCCTTCCCCTTGGCACTCCCTTTGACGCAACCCTCCAAGCCCCCAAGGTAGCGTCCCAAGCCACTTTGCCACATGACTTTCTTGTGTCATGCTTCACATGGAATTTCTTTTAAAGCCTCATTTACCTAGCTCCCCTTTTTGACTTAAAATCCAACATTTTCCCAAAGATTCTGCCTTCATTCTAGAGTTCTAAAAACTCTTAAAACACACTCAACCACACTTAAAGCCTACTAACACTTGAGTTACGCTCCAAATGCATAACCCCTAATTTAGGATATTACAACCTAGGTGATTGACGCCATGAGCAGGGGAGAGGGGCACAGGTTCGAGTTTTGATGGCGACATAAGTGTATTTTATTTTGCTCTTTGCGTCAAGAAGGAAGCTAGGCTAAGGAGGCTTTACAAGAAATTATAGGGAGTTGATGACACAAAGAGCCAGCGGCCAGTGGCTTGGGCGATGCTCTGTGAGGCTCAGCCAGTCTTATGTTCGAATCTTGGGGCGACAAATGGGTGTTCTTTTATTTTGCATTTTAGCGTCATGAAGGGGGGAAGGTGGTGGACAGCATGTGGACTCCAAAAAGGATGGGATAAGCTTGTTTTTTTTATTTTAAAATTCGACTGAAGGTAGGATAAGTATGGTTTTATTTTATTTATTTTGAATGAGATGATAAGGGATAATGGTTGTTTTATTTTATATTAATTTTTTTTTAAAAAAAGTGGTAAAATAGGAGATTATTATGGGATTGATAAGGAATGGAAGTAGTAGCCGATTTTGGGTCTCTTTGGGGTGGTATATTCGGCCATGAAGAGGAGATAGTGCCGAATTTTAGGGTAATCATCTTTGATATTTTTTTTCCTTCTTTAATTTTTTTTCTTTGTGCCGAAATTTGATTTCTTCATCTCACTTTCTCTTTGTGCTGAAAACACCTAAGGATTCAATTTCTTTTCTCTTCAATTGACCAAAACCGAAAGTGTAGTACTTATTCTCCCTTTTCTCTTCTTTTTCTATTTACTTTCAAAAGCTGAAATATTTCTTTTGATAGCCGAATATTTCATCTCCTTTTTGAGAACCATTGCCGAATCTTGTAGCCCTCATTTGATCTATATTTCGCAAATCCTTAAGCCAAATAATCCTTCTCCTGTGGCCGAATCTCTCGGGGAGCAAAGAAGGGAGGTGTTCTCGATTTCTTTTAGTGCAAGCTATCCAACCGAATCTCTATAGAAGGGAAGTGTTTTTGGGAAGCTGATCGTTGGTGGTAAGTAACCTCTCCTTTGGCAATCAGTTTTGACTCATTTCCTTTGGTAGCCGAAATTAAGTGATTGACTTTGGTTTTGGAGGTGGCCGAATGGTTATAGTACAATAACCTTGTGTTCGTTTGTATGTATCCAGCATAGGGGAGCATTAAAGGATCCTTGTGAGTTCAACTACTCAAGGTAAGGTAATATGTAGTATTCGGCCTAAGGCCATTCTCATGGATTTATTGATTATGGCCGATTGTAACGTGAGGCATATAGGGATTTCGGCGGTTCAAGGGCAGGAGCGCGATTTTTGGGATTGGATAAGCGGTAAGTGGTTGTCAACATTCGGCCAAAGGCCATTTCATGGGTTGAGTCTTGATCGATTGTGATTATGATTTTTAGGGCAAATCGCGAGAATAAAGAGTTTTGGGATCTAGATTGTGTTAGATTCGAATAGATCGGGTTTTCACTAAATAGTAAGGTGCGTAGTTATCGCACTGTTCTCTTGATTATTTAAATGTGTTGTTATATGTATATATGTATGATGTGAATGGTAGCCGAAATAAGGGCTAAGATGGTGGATACCCAAGGGTGGGTGATCGAATAACTAGGTCGATGTTTTATGTTAAATGATCAGCGATAAACATGTGAAATAGAAATGAGCATGTGTTATATACTTCATTAAATGATATTTTATCATGATATATACGTGCATGGGGGCACAGGACATGAATATTGAAGGAAAGGGTGTACATATTTATATGCGTGGAGTGCGATGTTAGCCTTGTGCTACATTGGTGCTTGATATTAGGCGTGTACTTCATCAAGGAGGTGTTGGCTAGGTGCCACATCTCGGCGGATGATAGGCTGTGTGCATCACCGTGGATTGAGGATGACCTCGAGTCACCTCGCGGATAAGATATGTGGGACCACTTGGTTGATTGGTGGCTTAGCCACGGCGCTGGCCAGCGGTGCAGGAGAGTAACATATGTAGGATCACTTAGGTGATCGGTGGATTAACCACGGCCTTGAGCGGCAGAGTGCAGTAAGGTAGGTGTAACGGATGGACTTTAGGTTGGGTTGGGATGCATTTTTGCATGGTGATTATGTGGTTGTGTGGATATGGGCCAAGCCCATGTGTATGGAGACATGTGAAATAACTATGCCTTGAGTGCATATGACTCACCCAAATTTTATCAACATCGCGGTGATGCCTAAAGCTTGGACCGAGGTTGGAGAGGATCACGAGGTGGCCCATCTGAGAAGAAGATGTTTTAATTATTTTATGCATTTTAATATTAAGTACTTTGTTTAAGTATTGGTTGTAATAAGGGCCTTATAATATTTGTTATTATTTTTATTATGGCTTGATTAAATTAAATTACTATATGCAAATGATTTTATTTTTAGCAACTTATTTATTCAAAATATATATATATATTAAAGTTTTAATTGGATATTTAAGTAACATTAAAGTTTTACTTAAAATTTTAAATACACAATGTTTTATTAAAGACAAAAATTTTTAATGTTTTTCCCAAAGTGAAATCAGTCTTTAAACGTTTTTGCGATGACACACTAGATCCAGTCAAGACTCGTGGGCGGGTTTGGGGTGTTACATTCTTAGGACATGTGGTATCCTTGAAAGGAATAAAGGGTGGATCCTAGGAAGATTGAGCGATGTTGGATTGGAAACCACCTAAGTCGATGGTTGAGATTCGTAGTTTCTTGGGTTTGGCGGGCTATTCTGAAGGTTTGTGGAAGGTTTTCATCAATAGCCGCGCGCTTTGTGAAGTTGTTGAGTAAGGAAGTACCTTTTGTATGGACAAATAAGCAACAAGAAAGCTTTGAGAAGCTTAAGAGGTGTTGTGAAGCTCGATTTTGATTCGGCTGAGCGGGGAAAGGATTTAAGTGGTGTATTGTGGCGCTTCCCATACGAGGTTGGGTTGCGTATTGATGCAAGATGAAAAGGTTGTCGCTTATGCGTCTCGGCGATTAAGGCGCATGAAGTTAACTACCCGACGCATGACTTAGAATTAGCGGCGATGATGGTCTTTGCTCTTAAGGTATGGAGGCACTATCTTTATGGAGAAAAGTCGGTGATCTACACTGAGACCATAATAGTCTTAAGTATTTGTTGACTCAGAAGGAGCTAAACTTGAGACAGCGAAGATGGGTAGAATTGTTGAAGGACTATGATTGTTCCATAGAATATCACCCGGGCAAGGCGAATGTAGTGGCAGATGCCCTAAGTCGGAAAGTGGTGTCAAATCTAAGGGCGATGTTTGCACATCTGAGTTTGTATGATGATGGAAATCTGCTGGCAGAGTTGCAAGTCAAACCGACGTGGTTGAATGAGCTAAAAGAGGGTCAGTTGGCTGGTGAGGATCTAAGTGCTAAGCTACGGCAAAAGTCTGAATGGAGAGTTAGAGGATTATGGCATCAATGACGAGGAGTATTGTGCTTTAAGAATAAAGTGCACGTATCTTGAAGAACAAGCGATTAAATGAGAAGATTCTTGAGAATCGCATGGTAGCCCTTATGCTATGCATCTTGGAGGTACTAAAGGCATCACAGAGATCTAAGGGAATATGAAGAGGAAATTCTGAAATTTGTCGGCAAATGCTTAGCGTGTCGACAAGTTAAGAAATTGAACACGGGTTCCATCGGATTACTTCAACCAATAAGGATTCCGCGATGGAAGTGGGAGAGAATCACCATGGACCGTTAGTGGGCTTCCCCTCACGCCTACTAAGAAGGACTCGATATCGGTAATAGTAGATCGGTTGACAAAGTCCTCGCATTTCATTCCAGTGCGAGTTGATTATTCTTTGCAGAGGTTGGCGAAGTTGTATGTGGCGGAGATTGTGAGATTGCATGGAGTTCTGATGCCAATCATTTCAAATAGGGATCCAAGGTTTACGTCTCGGTTTTGGAAAGCCCTACATCAAGCTTTGGGCACCAAATTGGATTTCACTCGGCTTTTCATCCACGATCGGACAGGCGATCGAGCAGTAATACAAGTGTTGGAGGATATGTTGAGGGTATGCGTTAGACTTCAGAGGAAGTTGGGAGGAATTTTTTCCTTTAGCAGAGTTTGGGTATAATAACAGCTATCAGGCCAGTATTCAGATGGCACCGTATGAAGCGTTGTATGGATGGAAGTGTCGCACTCCTACGTGTTGGGCGAAATTAGAGAGCGTCGAGTTTTGGGCCCGAGATTGTGGCGAAATCAGAGAGAAGGTTGAGAGTAATTCGAGCCACGATTGAAGGAGGCATCAGACAAGCGAGGCAAGTCGTATCACGAGATCTCAAGCGGAAGGAGATAGATTTTGATGTGGGAGATCAAGTATTTCTTAAGATTTTGCCTTGGAAGAAGGTGATGAGATTTGGTCGGAAAGGGAAGTTAAGTCCAAGGTTTATAGGGCCCTATCGGGTATTGGCGAGTTGGACCAGTGGCATACCAATTAGAGTTGCCTTTGGAATTGAATCGGATGCATGGCGTATTCCATGTGTCCATGCTATGTGTAGTTATCGATCGGATCCATCTCATGTGGTTCCAATTGAGGAGGTGGAGCTAAGGCGGTTTATCCTACGAGGAAGAGCCGATTCAGATCTTGGAACGAGATGTGAAAGTGCTACGAAGAAAATCAGTTCCTCTAGTCAAAGTGTTATGGCGTAATCATGGATCGGAGGAAGCTTAGTGGAGCGGAAGAAGCAATGCGACGATAATACCCTCATTTATTTGATCGGGTAATTTTGAGGGCGAAATTATTTTAAGAGGAGCTAGGCGAGAGGCCCTTAAAAGAAATTATAGGTGAAATATAACACAAAAATGGGCTTGGAAAAGTGGCAGGAGGCGCCACTTAAAGCCCGATAAGTGACACCATAAAGAGTGTCGGGGAGGCCTGAGTTTAGCTACAAGGGAAGCAAAATAAAGGTTTTATTTTGCAGTAGAGATAATGACAATGGGCGGTACTAAGGCTAAATTTTAGGAGCTTTAATCCTTTTATTTTTTTAAGAGATAAATGGTGATAATTAATTAAGATAAGGGATAAATGTTGGATTATTTTTATTAATTTGAATAAAGTGATAATTGAGAGATAAAGTTATCGAGAATAGGGAGAGTTGGCGAATAGGGGCTCTAGGTAGAGTAATTAGGCAAAAAGGGGAAAAGGTGGCCATTCTTTTCTTCACTTTTCCCTCTGTAGAATTCTTTAGCAATATTTCTCTTCTCTTTTATTTGCCAAAGCCAAAAACTTCTTCTCCTAATCCACCATTGCCGTAACCCCAAAATAGATTCATATACCTCTCTTTTCATCTTTGTTGAAGCCAGATACACAAGTGACTCATGGCCGAGGCTATTCTCTAAGCCTCAAAGTCGAATCTTTGTGTGTGTCGGAGCATAGTCTTTGTCGATTTACTGTGGTAAGGGTAAGATTAAAGGCTATTCAATTTCTTTTCTTTTACATTGGCCAGAAAATGAGGAGACTAATCTTATTTATGTATCTTGGCAGAAACTACGAAGGAGGTTTGGGATTCTATTAGTGTCGACTACAAAGGAGGAGATCATTCGGGATTTGAGTTTAAGGTAAGTAAGGTGTGATATTGGCCATATGCCATTTTATTGTGATCAAATGTTAGGTTGGATCTAACATATGTATCTGTAGGGATTTTGTGAGATACCTAATCAAGTAGCAATTTGAATTTGATTCATCAAGGTAAGGGTATAAGTGTTAGGCCTAAGGCCACTTTCTAATACTTTACGGTATAGAAGTCGATTCTAACAATGGTTAAGGGTATTTTAGACAACTCCTAATCAAGTGGTTGTTTTTAGGAAATAAGATTCACAAGGTAAGTGAATCGATATTTGTAAGGCCACTATTAAAGTGATTTAGATCTGTTTCTTTATTATTCAAAAGCCAAAACTAACACAGTGAAGTGATTTGATGCTAGCGATTTCAAGAAAGAAATACTACAAAGTTTGGGAGTTGTTTAGTCATTAAATCGGTAGCAAAGTAAGAAGTGGTTGTGTTAATCCTTGAGGATTTGGTTTTAATAGCCGAATGGCTTATTACTAACCTATTTAGGGATTAGTGAATATAGGAATTAAAGATCTAAAGCGCTAGATCGGTGATAACACTCTAGAATGACATGTTTTTTATGGGCTAATTGTATATTAATTTTGAATGTGATTCTACTAATTTGGGCTATTTATGGACTTTTATCTCATAGGGACTAAATTGGAGACCAATGCAAAATTGAGGGCCAAAATCGTGAAATTAAAGATGAAAATGGACCAATGTGCAACAAAGGAAAGATGGTGCCAAAGTGCAAACATGGAGGCGGAGGATTGAAATGCAAAAAGAAGAGACTTTGCTTTATCAAATTCTATTTTAATTATATTAGGATAATTAATATTAGGATAATTATCAAGGATTATTTAATTTCTTTATTTATCTCTATTTATCTTTAATTAAATTGTAATTATCTTTGAGAGTTTGAGTAGAATTAGGCTATCTATTCTAAGCACTATAAATAGGGGATGGAGTAGCTCATTTGGGTTGTTCATCTTTTACATACACACTCCTCTCCCATATCTTTATTTTCTTTTCAATAAAACTCTCTTTTCCACATCTTTATATTTATTTATTTTCCACCACAAATATGAGTCACTAAATTCTATCTAGCCAGAAGGTTGTCGAATTCCACAGAAAAAGGTTCTTGAGGCTTAGAACCCGCACTCAACTTTCTCACCCAAGTATTCATCGTTTTCTACATTCTGGTGGCGCTTAGTCGAGGTCCTTTAAAAGTAACCCTTTCAACTTATGCAAAGCGGTCGCTTTGTGTGTTTTGGGAGGATTGCACCATCGGTTCGTGAGCTTCTTGCGTTAGAGGTTAGCGAGCCCAAGAGACAAAATGGCGTGGGATTAGCCATTAAGAAAAGCGTTGATCTAAGCGCAAATGACTCCACAAGAGCAATGGCGAGGCTAGAGTTAGGCTCCACAAATTCGTAGGTCAAACTCTTGGAGTTGGTGGTGCGTTGGCGTCCTCTTCCACTATAGCGGCTTACTTGGGCGGAAAGGGTCATCAAAGCGGAGAGGCAGAGCCCAGGAGGAGCAGAGACAACGGAGGCTGGAATCCTCCACATAAGAAACTTTTCTCTAATCCATTTCTTTTTATTTTCCTCATTTTAGTTCTCGAAATTTCAATTAAATCTTAAACTCTATTTTTATTATTATTTTCGGATCGAAAAATTATTAGTTACATTTTATTTATTTTTAGAGAACGCGAGTTTTCTTGGGCACGATTACGCGGGGATCTCGAAAATAGGCATTTGTATAATCCGATCCACAATGGATTCGACCCTACTTGCCCTTCTTTGTTATTTTCATTAATTTGCGGGGAGTAGGATATATTTTGGTGCATTCAACGGCGCATCAAATTTTGGCGCCGTTATTAGTGGATCGATAACGTACTAATCCTGATTTTTGTTTTCTATGACTAGATCGCTCCGGGCATTCTTGCGTTTGATTCGGAGATCGAAAAATGCTGAAAGCCAATCGAAAAGAAACCAAGTTGGCGAAAAAGCGATCAGCGATGGTAGTGACTCAAAAGCAATCCACCACGAGAAACTAGGGCCAAAGCGGCGAAGCGGAGTTTAGGGTTAACGAAAACCCTACTCAAGCGGCTTGAAAGTAAAGCGAAAGAAGTCGATCCATTTGAAGAAGTGTTCAACGCTAGGGTTGTGAAAACCCTAATTTGATACGAGAACCAATGGCTCAAGCGATTAGGCAACTGGCGAAGCTCCAACAGAACAACACCCATGCTGTGCATCGCATATCCTACCATGGATACTGACTTTAAAATTGAAATCGAGGGTTGATTGATTCTTGCCAACATTTCGAGGGTTCTGAATGAAAACCCCATAAACATTTAAAGGAGTTTCATATGGTTTGTGCAGTATGAAACCTCAGGCGTAGCGTGCGAGGATCAGTTAAATTCGCGCTTTCCCTTTTCCCTAGCGGACTCGGCTAGGGGAGTGGTTATTTATTTACCTCTAGATCTATTACTCGTGGGGTGATCTATCTCGTTTGTTTCTCAACGAGTTTTCCCGACATCTAGAAGCGGTGAGCTAAGAAGAGAGATCGTGGGGATAAGGTAGAAAGAAGCGGAGGCTCTTTATGATTATTAGGAGCGGTTTAAGAAGTTATGTGCAAAATTTGTCCACAACATGGTATATGAGCAATCTCTCCTCGATACTTTTATGAAGGTTTGAAATCAATGGAGATGAATATGGTAGAAGCCATTGCTAGTGGAGGGCGTTGGTCAACATGACCCCCAATAAGCAAGGGATTTAATCTCCACAATGGCACAAATCTCAACGGTTTCTAGCTAATCCTGAGCCCCTAGAAGGGTTCACCCGACTAAGTAATTCAACCTTAGAGGATAAAGTTGATAGACTTACTAATATGATGAATACTCTTCTTGCGAAAAAAAAAACAAAGACAACTTCGGTTATGTGGAATATGTGCTACACAGAGCACACAGCGATACTTGTCCCGATCGATGCAGCGATACTATGGCTCATTTAAATCTTTGTGGGTAATTTTCTGGTCCACCACGAGGCGGCGGTATGACCCTTACGCTAATACCTACAACCTAGGATGGAGGATCACCCCTAACTTAAGTTATGGGGCCAACCCACAATATACTGACCATACCAAAATCGAGTTCCACAGCGACCACAAGACTGGGGTAATTCTCTAGAAACTTTGGTCAATAAATTAACAGCTAATATGCTTGATTTTCAACGAAAAACAAAGGCATTTATAAGAGAATTGACCATATCGGTTGAAAATTGAACTCTCGAGGAAGCTACCGTCACATGAGAACCAAACCCAAGGCAAAATGCAAATGCGATGTGACTGCGAAGTGGAAAAGTTACGGAATCAATTCCCGGCAGAGAATCATGCCCAAGAAATCGCCGGGGAAAAATCTAAGAAAAACGAGCGAGTTCGAACAAGACTTATTTGCCCAAAATTCAACCTCCCTTTCCGAGCGTTTCAACCAATATCAAAAAGGTAAGGAGGACAAAGAGATCCTCGAAACATTTAGGAGCGTCGAGATTAACATTCCGTTGTTGGATGCCATCAAGCAAATACCAGGTATACTAAATTTCTTAAAGAGCTTTGCACCAACAAGCGAAAGTTAATAGGTAATGAAAGGGTGAATGTTGGTGAAAATGTGACCGTATGATGTTCTGTGGAAAATCTTGCAGGCAAAATGTAAGGATAGGGTATGTTTGCAATACCATGCAAAATAGGACATTTAGGAATTAAAAAGGCTATGTGTGATCTAAGGCCTCCATAAATGTAATGCCTATTCTATTTATGAATCATAACGCAGAGTTTTTAACAAAAATAGGTGTTATCATTCAAGCGTGACAGTCAGTTGTGCATCCGGCGATCCTCGAGGCGTGTTGGTAAAAGTTAACGAACTTATTTTCTGCGATTTCTATGTGATAAAAATGGAGGAGGGCGGTGCTCAGGGATCTTGAGATCTCTTGTTAGGGCGACCATTCCTTGAAAATGCAGCTATGGCGTTCGAAGTGGAACTCTCACGATGGAGTTTGATGGGGAGATCGTGAAATTTAACGTCTGCGATGCCATTAGCCACCCAGTGAAATTTTGGCGTGAATTGTGTCGATATAATCGACTTATTAGTGGAAGAAAATTTTGAATCCATTTATGATTTTAAATTTGACTTTGATAAATTTGAATCCGTTAATGAGTTGTTATCCCGGTACTAAGCTTTTACCTTACATTTGTGCGAGGCCAAATCAAAATTAAAACCACCTCTCGAGCATCTCAAATTCACATTTTTGGAGGATGATGAGACCATTGCCGACTTAAAGGGATTGACCTCTTGGAGGAAAATATGAAACCAATGAAAAAGCGCAAGGACAATTAAACCCAAAGATGGTGGATGTGATAAAAAATGAGAATTTCAAGCTCACATGATTAAAAAAATTTATTTTGAGCCACCAGTAGAACCATTTAAGTCGTCGAGCTAATGATGTTAAACAAGCGCTTGTTGGGAGGCAACCCATCTTTATTTTCTTTTATTATTTATTTTTATTTATTGTTTCTTTTCTTTTCTTTTTAATTTCTTTTATTTAAAATAAATTTCTCTTCTTTGCTTAGCTAAAATGGAAGCGCATTGAGGTTCGACTCGACACTTTTGGCCACAACTTCGCCGAACTCATTGCTATCCTCCGCGTTCGACGGTAGCTACTGGGAGTTTTCTAAACTTTTCTTCTTATTTATTTCTTTTGCGTCCACATTGAGGACAATGTGCTTTAAGTTGGGGAGGTACTCTTGTTATTCTTGTCGTAATTACTGTTGAGATTTGTGTTTCTTTGCTTGAGGCTCTTTTAGGTTGTCCATTTTTTTAGAACATTACATAAGCTAATCATGCCCAAGAATTTGCCCACGACTTGCCAACTTTATTTCACCCACATGCATGATTCTTGGACATTGAGTTAATTACGATTACATGCATTTTTGATTTTATCTCTATTGTTTTATTCTTATTAGGCCAATAATATTTATGATTAATAAGTTAACTCTATCTTGCTTTCAGTAAAATTGATCGAGTTTAATATCAAGTGGACATAATACATTTGCATGCCTAAGTTATGTTCATGACTATTACGTGGTTACTAAAACTTATTTTACACATGATTATTTCTCTTAGGTCCTCTTAAAATTAAAATTTTGTGTAAATTTTATTTAATAAATGTTTCCAAGGTTATGAGTGCGACTTAAATGGTAGTGAAGGGTAGGGTGCTTGGGTTGTCATTCTACTTTACGTCAAAGGTTGTGTGGCGTGATAGGTAAAACTCCGAACCAAGGTTATGAGTGCGGCTCGAGCGTGGTGGTAAAATGCAGGGTAGGTGTCATTGTCATTCTTTACGTCAAAGGTTGTGTGGCGTGATGGGTAAAACTCATTACCAGAAATATATTCCAAAGTAAAAAAAAAAAAAAAAAAAGAAAAAAAAAAAAAAAAAAGAAGAAAAAAAAGAAAAAAAAATATAGTACTAATAAAATTTGAGTTGGGGATTAAAAAGCGGAAATAAATAGAGTGTCTTAGTAGGTTTGGTAATTTACCTAAATAGCATGAAATAATTCAAGACGATTTTAATTTTTGTGTGTGTTAATTAGAAAACTTTTTCTATTTTACTTGAAACAAGCTTAGAAGTTCTCTTATTTTTCATATGCATTTTGACTAATCTTTATAAAACTTTGGAGTAAAATTTCTTCGGGATCTAGTTTTCACGATGGATAGGAACCATACTTGAGGGCAAGCATGGGCTAAGTAGGGGGTTTGATAACACTCTAGAATGACATGTTTTTATGTGCTAATTGTATATTAATTTTGAATGTGATTCTACTAATTTGGGCTATTTATGGACTTTTATCTCATAGGGACTAAATTGGAGACCAATGCAAAATTGAGGGCCAAAATCGTGAAATTAAAGATGAAAATGGACCAATGTGCAACAAAGGAAAAGATGGTACCAAAAGTGCAAACATGGAGAAGAGAGGATTGAAATGCAAAAGAAGAGACTTTGCTTTATCAAATTCTATTTTAATTATATTAGGATAATTAATATTAGGATAATTATCTAGGATTATTTGATTTCTTTATTTATCTCTATTTATCTTTAATTAAATTGTAATTATCTTTGAGAGTTTGAGTAGAATTAAGCTATCTACTCTAAGCACTATAAATAGGGGATGGAGTAGCTCATTTGGGTTGTTCATCTTTTTGTACACTCCTCTCCCATATCTTTTTTATTTTCTTTTCAATAAAAACTCTCTTTTCCATATCTTTATATTTATTTATTTTCCACCACAAATATGACTCACTAAATTCCATCTAGCAGAAGGTTGTGAATTCCCAGAAAAAAGGTTATTGAGGCTTAGAACACACTCAACTTTCTCATCAAGTATTCATCGTTTTTCGCATTCACAGAGTGACACTTCCGTCAGGTCCCTTTAAAAGTAACCTTTTCAACTTATGCAAAGCGGCGCTTTGTGTGTTTTGGGAGGATTGCACCATCGGTTCGTGAGCTTCTGCGTCGGAGGTTAGCGAGCCCAGAGACAAAATGGTGTGGGATTACGCCATTGAGAAATGTTGATCTAGCGCAAATGACTCCACAAGAGCAATGGCGGGCTAGAGTCGGGCTCCTAAATTCGTAGGTCAAACTCTTGGAGTTGGTGGTCATAGGCGTCCTCTTCCCACTATAAGCGCTTGCTTGGGCGAGAGGGTCATCAAAAGCGGAAGACGGAGCCCAAGGAGGAGCGAGACAACGGAGGCTGGAATCCTCCACATAAGAAACTTTTCTCTAATCCACTTTCTTTTTATTTTCCTCATTTTAATTCTCGAAATTTCAATTAAATCTTAAACTCTATTATTATTATTATTTTCCGGATCGAAAAATTATTAGTCTGTTTTTATTTATTTTTAGGAGCGTAGGTTTTCTTGAGCACGATTACGCCGGGGATCTCGAAAGCAGAGCATTTGTATAATCCAATCCACAATGGATTAGACCCTACTTGCCCTTTACTGTTATTTTCATTAATTTGTAGGGAGTAGGATATATTTTAGTGCATTCAACGGCGCATCAATCGGGTTGTTCAAATTTCTATAATCTCGCTAAGAATACCTAGTGTGTACCACCACACTAAACCTTATTAGATTATGGCTTAAATTAATATTGTGTTTTATAATAATATGAATGTGGCTAAAGGTACCATGCAATGGTACAAAAAGTACTCAGTGCGTTAATTTACTCTTCTTTGTAGCTATTTTATTATGAATATATGATATGGCACATGTGTGAGCAGATGATAAGAATGTGGAATAAGGCATGAAATTGCATGATATGTATGACATGGACATATGGGTGATTATAAAAGGAAGTGAAATTGGTGGTTTTAAACCACAATATCCGAATAGGGTAACCGGTCACATAATGCGAATGTGGTGTCTCATGACACAAAATAATTATCACGAGTGGCTATGCCACAATTTTATAAGAGCGATGAGCATGTCGTCTGCGATGATTGCCTTCGATGATGTGTAGCGGATGGAGGTTGACTTAGTAGTCCCCACGGTGTGCGAGGTTAGCACGGGTGATGTGTAGCGGATGGTATCTAGGTTTGGGTTCGAGGATTGCATCACTATTATATCCATTACATGTATGAATTTTTGCCTAAACCGTTTGGGACTTAGTGTTGGTTATACACACTTGAGTCTATTTGACTCACCAGTTGTGGGAATATTTTTCAGGTGGCCTTCGGTGATGGGCCAAGGTCGCGGGGGCTTAGTGGTGGCCATGCTCGAGTTCGGGATTTTATCTTTATTTTGGACTTGTTATATTTTGAATATTTTGGATATATTTTGGGTTTTATTTCCATGTAATAAGGCCATAGTATGAGCTTGTTTTATGCATACTTTTTATTTGATTTTATTATGTTATGAATCTTTATCAAATTAAAGATTAAGTAAATTTTATTTTAAAAATAAACCATGTGCTTTGGACACCACAAATAAATGGTTTTCAATATAAAGTAAACTCTAGTACAACTCGATATTTCCTTAATTCAAAGTCTTATAAAAGCCTAGATTTCAGAGAATCAACTTGTTCCATTCAGAGCCCAGCCCAAAAACAAATTTTCTTTCAAAATCACTCAGATTTTCCAAAGTAACAAACAAATTTTGAACCATTTTACTCAAGGAACATACCAGATCAGGTCGGGGCTCGTGGGCGGGTTTGGGGTGTTCGAGGATCCCACATCGAAAGATACAAGAAAGGAAGGTGAGAAGCTAGCTATATAAATGCTTCCAAGTTACATCCATCAAAGCAAAAGTTGTACTGTTTATTGCATAGTACATTGAGATTGAATTTTAAGATGTAAAATGTGGAATCCTCTCCTACAATGTGCAATTGTGAGACTACCCTAGTACCATCTACACTTCACACACCTGGCGAGAATTCCATGTGGTCTAAAATTATGGACTCCTTTCCTTCCATTGGTTGTTGCAAAGTAAAATTGCTCTTTTTACTATTTCCATGTAAATGTTGAAAGGAATAGAAGGTGAAACTTTTTAGGCCATTGTGTGTTGGGTTTTGATAGTTTTAGCTTGGAAGTTCATAGATTTTAATGTGTCTCCTTGTAGTTCTTGAGTTGAACTTCTTTCAATTATGTTTTATGTCTTATTACAGATCGATTGCTCTTAAAGGGCGAGAATATAGATGATCTGTTGGAGGCCTGTAATGCTAGTTCTTTGAGGTGTGTACTATTATTGGCTTTCTGCATCTTGACAATTTTGCTTATTACCATGGTTGGTTTGTCAAAGTATGCGGCATATCCTTGAGTTACTTTTCTTCTCTGTCTAAGTTTCCAAATCATTTTGAATTTGCTTTAGTTCATTTTCTTTATAAAATAAACTTCTCATTTCAAGTATCTCTCTCTCTAAAGAATAGACTTTTTGAAGTTCTACTAATAGGACCAATTAATGATGTCATTTGGCACTTTTGAGGTAGAAACGTTTTGAAAAACAAAATCATTTCACTAAAGCATAAAAGTTCAATATGATTTGAGGCCTAAGTGGTGATATCTTTGGTGAAATATTTCAAATAATATCGAGTTTTTACGTATCTAACTTTAAACACATAATTATCTTGGTTATTGCTACTTTCAATATGACCTTCACTGGATTGTTTGATTACAAGTGTTAAAAGGCTAATCCGGATCGAAATGCAAAACCTGATGGTGGCGGGTCTTCATAAATCTAAAGTGCAGCTAGCTACTTTTATTATGCGAGAATGGAACCACTTGAAAGAGGATGTAGTTGTTTGTGGAGAAGCCTTTGGAAAGGTTGGTAAACTAGAGTCACACTCTTGAACATTTGAATATGAAAATTCCACTGCTTGCTATATGGTAAATGCTTAACATTCTAAACCTATTTGAAGAGAGTTTTCCACTATATCCATGACCAGTGCGTGCTTTATTTGATGATGGCGGAAATCGTGTGTCGATGAAATTTGGACCCTCAATACACATGCAGGTTAGCAAATTATTATGTTTCCCTTTTAATTTACTCTATCTTGCCATATTTGACTACTTTTGATTAAATTTGAAAGATGCTAATAAACACATTACTCTAACTTGATCACGGATGAGGAAATTCGGACCTCATTGCGAGAATGGTGACATGCGACAGATTTCATATGTGGCCCTTGTAGTTGGAATTTAGTTATACATGTGGTGTGAGTGTGAGGTTGTAAGTTCTTTGCATTTGAACATCAATACAATATAAGGAGACAAAATTTTTGTTGAGTGCCACCTTTATCTTTAATATGAACCACAGAATCACCTTTAAGAGAAAAACAATTCTCTGATTCTACACTCCTAAATTATCTGGACTCTAGGTATGAAATCATGCTAGTTTTTACCATGGATCCACCACCTTTAATTGACAATGTATAAATATAGTTGAGTCTAAAAGAGGGATTTGGACTTCTTAATATCATCTATAGCCTCAATTTATGTGGTTGCCTTAGCGATAGTTACATCTTTGTGAAGCAAAATAATTGTAGCCTAGTTGAAATTGATGGATAAAATAGCTCAATAGCCTTGGCTTAATTGAACTTGGGTGGATGAAGATGGGAAATCTCTATCTTCTTCCACTATTTTTCTGCTGGCCCTCATAAGACTTTAAAAAGATAAAATTGGGGTCTACTAATTATGGACCTTCTAATTGAAAGTAATTTATGTATTCTCTTTCGAGTTATCTGTATTTATTTTCACAAGTCATTCTATAGAATACATTAAAGAAGCTTGTTAAAGAAACTAATTAAAATAACATCATTTATGAAATACCTTGATTATCATGCGTTGCTTAGAATGAGAAGGCGATACTTCTAGTAGCTCTATGTAATATATTTGTATAACATGATAAGTAAGATGAGCGAAGTTGTTCATGAAAGTACCCACAAATACCATGTGTTCATCACTGTAGTTTTTGCTACATTAATCTTATTTGCATTCGTTTTTCTTTTTCTCCTTAGTTTTTGCTAAAAAAACCAACACATGATAAGGATTTTTACGACAATTTGAGAATATACTTTCGACATGCCAATCTCTTTAGGCCATTTTAATAGAGGTGAATCGAGTTCTTCTAATAGTGAAAGTGACCTTGAAATTGCAATGTTAAAAAGAAACCATTGCAAATAGTTTAATGAATCAATATTTGTAAAAACAATTTTATATCATAACCTAATTTCTAGTAATAATGAAAATTGTTATGTCTTATGTTACTATTTTTTATTAAAAATCATTCGTTTAGATACTTCAAAATTTGATCCAAGTATAATATTACTATTTACGAAAATAATATTTATCATTGTTATAAAAGAATATTTAACTATAAAAAAATTTAAAAATAATAATCATTTTATCTAATAAATAATTTAAATTGAATATATAATTTATTAAAATATTTATAATAAAATATTGGAAGATACATTTTAATATTTTATTAAATGAATTTATAAATTGACATATTTTAATAATTTTATATAAGTAAAATAATTTAAAAACTTCTATTATATATCAATTCTAATATGATGTCCTTAATAGTCATTTTATATTCCCACCTTGCATTTACCAAGTGCGTTTGAATCCAAACACACACTCCACCATTGTTTCTAATCTCACTTGCTTCAGTAACTAATCTCACCCTTACCATTGTTTTTAATCTCATCGGAGTAAACACACCGCCCATCCAAACTAAGCCTTAATACTTCATTTACCCTTCCTCCTTTCTAAAAAAAAAAAAAGAAACCTAAGCCCCTATTCTACTCTCGTCTTTGTTCCCAGCACTTATAGCGCCATGACGATCGACGATTAGTGGCGGGTCGAGACCTACGACCACTTAGCTCACGAATCCAGGCGGAATGCTTCGTGTCCATGCCCACGACGAATCGCTTTGCTCGATCGTACGAAGAAAGCAACTCGGCGGTCTTTGCATGAGTAAACCCTTCTCTTTTCCTTTTTTTTTTTTTTTAAAAAAATATCTGAACAAAGAAATGCTTGAAACACGAAAAGAATCGGTTCGAAAAAATGAAAAATGAGTAATGCGGAAAACAAACCTTTTTGTTTGATTTCTTGATATAATGCATCGTAAAAAAAAATACAATGATGGCCTTTTCTTTTATAGCGATACGAAAAAATAAAAATACAAGCTTTTTCTTTTATTCCTTTTTCTATTATGTATTTCTTTGCTTTGTTTTTGTCGTTTTTTACTCATTCGTTTGCATGTCTGAGGTAGCGTGGCCAAGGTGCAGTGCGTCACGACTACGATCTTGTAGGGCGGCTTACGTCTATGTGTTGGTGAAGAGCTGTGCAGTAGGCGGGGCGTATATTGGCTCGCATGGGTCATTGAAACAACGAAGAGGCGTGTGAGGGGACGTGTAGCCCAACCATCCAACGGCGGTGTTGCGGGGCACAAGCTCTCAGAAAGGTCTAGGTTTTACGTCTCTGCAGAAAGCCAATTGGGCTCACCTTAGGCCACTTTTGGGGTTTGGGCCATTGTAGTTGGGTTTAATATTTGATTTGGGTTTTAATTGGGTAGTGTTTTAGGCATTTGGGCTTTAAGTGCTGGTTTGTAAAAGAGACTAGACTATTTTATTATAGTTTTTATATTATTTTTGTGTTTTGGTTTACTGCTTTTTGGTCAATGAATGGGCACAGGCATATTTGGGCTCTGCATTTGTTTGATAGATGAAATTATTGTTGAACTTGGAGGACATAACGAGCAATGCTCTTATCTTAATATTCCTCTCTTTAGTTGAAATGAAAGTTTTTATGAACTTAATTTTGATTTTAGTGGGTATTAAATTTTTGCAAAGAGCTGTGAGAAATGGAGCGGTAGTAGCGAGGACTAGTTCGCGTGGGCCTTCCATGCTTCTAACTGGGTATAACCACGTAGCATAAAAAAGTTTAGCCATATACATACTCATGCGAGCCAACATGTTGGCATCACTTGTGGAATCAAGAACAAACCGGTTTGGGAAGGTGTGTAAACCCTTACTTGGAAACATGGTGACATATTCATATGTGTCTCTCCTCTTTGCAAATCTTGTATCTTTCTATTGTTAAATTATTTTTGTTTTCTGTTTTTTTTTTCTTTTGTTCCCTACTATTAAACTTTCTTGCAATTGTTTTTGTTGAATCATGATTATTATGCCGTTAAGTAGGTTAGGGTGGCTAATAAATTTTCCATCCTCACCCCTTTTTGATCCTCTATACCAAGCAAACTAAGCCTCCACGGAATTCTAGTCTTACGGATTACCACCAGATCTTTCCCATTCAAGTCAGTAAACTCTTGAAATTTCCTGTGAGAGGAGAAGATTTAAGAGAAAAAGAAAATGTTGTCTTTGTAACTATTTTTGTATGCATTCAGAAATATATCAGTCTATATACAA